>MU184500.1:98475-143171 GCA_016904865.1 Pissodes strobi
GATTTTGGTCTTGTACCTGTTCGATTTGACCATGACGATTTTGGTCTCCTGAGTACTCAGTTTCAGATTCCGAACTCACCTCTATATTGTAGGCCTTTAATTTGTCAAGAGCTACGATGCCCTTGTACTTCCTCTGCGAGCGGGAAGAGCCTTCAATATCCTCGACCACATAACGATCGTGATCTAACATTTTAATAATAGTGAATGGGCCACTATATTTTGGTAGCAATTTTCGACTTTTGCCATCATTACTAGGAATAGTAGTGCGCATTAATACTTGTTGGCCAACAATGAACTTTTTACCAGCGCTACGATGCGCATCATATGATGCTTTCTGACTCTTTTGTCTTTCGGTAATGGCGATTTTTACCTTGCTTCGAGTGGCAACTAAATCTTTGTCATGGGTTGACTCTAAAGATATTTCGTTAGCCAGAAACGAGTTGGCTACACCTCTTGGGGAATAACCAAATAATAGTTCGTAAGGTGTTCGTCCGGTTGTTGAATTCGTCGTAGAATTCAACCCCCAGCGCACCTTTGGAACAATTTCGTCCCATCTTTCCTCATCTTCTGAAGATGCTGACAGGCATGCCAATATTGGCCATTAGCCCTTGGTGTAGCAGTTGCATTCAGAACATGCTTAATATTCATATTCTTACAATATTCTTCGAACTGTTTACTAGTGTAACAAGATCCTCTATCTGAAATAATTCTTCTCGGGACACCGAAATTTTTTATTATGCTATCTAAGAAAATAATCACTGGACGTACTTTGGTGGATGCTACAGGTTTCATAAAAACAAACTTCGTGAAAGCCTCAACTACAACAATTAAATATGTATTTTTCCTCTTCGATTTTACAAATGGCCCCAAGTGATCGATATGAAGGGTGTCAAATGGTTCATCGATTTTTTCTATTGGATGCAAAAACCCAGATTGTTTACCACCTGGCTGTTTATTATACATGCATGGTAAACAACAGGATATAAATTTATGTACATAACGCCTCATTCCAGGGAACCAATAGAGTTTTGACAATGCTGAAAGCGTTTTGTCTTCAGAAAGATGCCCATTTCCATCATGAAAATGAAGTAGTATCTGACGTCTCACTGCCCTTGGTACTAACCACTTGTTTCCAGTCGGCATTACTTTGTAGAGTCTATTATGTCTGAGACAATAATTTTTATGGATATCTCGATCTTCTTTATCTTTAGGTTGTCTTTTCAATACTTCGAGTATAAACATGCATCTTTCATCAGACATTTGCGCATTTAATATCCAATCTTCTTCATTTATATTGACAAGATACGCATTGACACAAGGCAATGTACCAGATTTTGCACAGTCAACATTAGGTGAATTTCTGCTCAAAGCGTCGGCAAGAGACATTTTATGCCCTGGTCGATATTCGACAGGGAATGAAAATTCTTGAATGCTCAGCCACCACCTTCCTATCCTTGGTACCAAATCTCTTTTGTTTAACGTTGTTCTTATTGCATTGCAATCAGTAATCACTTTAAATTCGATTCCAATAAGGTAAATTCTAAAGTGTTTCAAAGACTCGACCACCGCCATCGTCTCCAACTCATAAGAGTGGTATACTTGCTCCTGTTTCGTGGTTTGTCTCGAGTAGTACAACACTGGTTTTAGACTGGCATCATTTTGAAACTGCAATAAAATTCCTGCAATCCTAAATTTAGATGCATCAGTGTGCACTTCAGTTTCCAGATACGGATTATAAATAGCCAGCAATGGTCTCGAAACTAATTTTTCTTTAAGGATTTTGAAAGCTTCATTTTGTTCCGGTCCCCAACTAAACTTGACATCCTTTTTCGTTAGCGATGTTAGAGGTTTCGCGATCAAAGCGAAGTCTTTGATGTACTTTCGAAAGTAACTTGCCAGTCCCAGAAATTGCCTTATTGAGTGAACATCATTTGGTGTGGGAAACAGCCGCACAGCCTCTGTCTTGTGGGCACCTGGTTGGACTCCTTCGTTACTAATCTCGTGACCCAAGTATTCCACTTTTTCCTTAAAGAAATGGCATTTGGATAAACGTAAAGTTAGACCAGCATTTTTTAAAGATAGCAAAACTTTCCTCAGATTATCAAGGCCTTCTTCAAATGTCGATGAGGGTAGTAATACGTCATCCATATACGCCAGTGCTTTTCCATATCTAAGGTTCCCTAAAACTTTGTTAATCGTTCTCTGAAAAATTGCAGGAGCGTTACACAGTCCAAACGGTACCCTTAGATATTCATAGTGTCCATCGGGCGTTGTAAAAGCAGTTTTTGGTATAGAGGATTCTTCCATGGGTATTTGGTGGTACCCACTTGCTCAATTTCGTTTTGAGACAAATTGGTCACAGTTACATAACCACGGTCTCCCTTGGTAATGCACTCGTCAATATAGTACTCGTGCATTGGAACTGGTCTCAAAGCAACCCGAACGTATACATCATCGTAGATGGCGTTTCGGGTTGTTATAGATATCATTGCGGAAGTTCTGGGTGGAATAGTTGTCGTATGCCTTGGCCATAGAGGCATTTTCTTTGCTGGTAAATTTAGAATGTCATTCAGGTTTGCATCAGTAGGCAAAATCCTTACTTTTTCCCCAGAGACTATCGTAAGAACCCCGGATTGATTTAGAAAGGTTTGCCATATCATGACAGGAACATCTTCAACTGAATCAGGCATAACAAATGCCTTTGCATCGCCTTGGGCCAGATCGATTTTGACCGAGACGTTGGTTTCTCCTAAGGCAGTAACCTCAGAACCGCCATAACCAGCGATGGACATAACGCTGGGAGTGCATTTTAAATTCAAGGCTTTTGCTTCCTCTACACGTATAAGTATTGCTCCACATCCAGAATCTACGTAGGCTTTTGTAGGTTTATCATTATTGAAGCAATCAAAATAATAATTTTCGTTGTGCTCCCCAATAGGACGAGAATTTATGACTTGTTTCTTCATTGACTTCCTTCGGCAATCTTTAGATAAATGACCTAAATGCTTGCAGTTGGTACATTCAATCTTTGGTTTGTGCATTGATTGGAGAAGTGGCCTTTTCCTTTGCAGTTATAACAGCGTACCATGGACATTTCATCAGCGCTGCTTCCGCTTTTGAACCTCTTCGTTGTCATGGATTCATGTTCTCTAAAACTGCGTTTAAATCCTCTGGGCTGACGATATTCTTTTTCCACTAAGTTCTCTAACCGGTCGATGTTTGAGTCACGAGAAGTCGACGCTCTTGGACTAACAGAGCTCTCAACTTCAACTGTTCTGTCTCGTTTGGGAATTGATGTGAAAGTTCTAGTATTTTTCTTTGATTTACGGCAAGCCCTCTTATGTCTCTTATAATCATAATCGCTCGAGCTAGAACTTGAGCTAGAACTACTGGGTGAAGATCTGTGACGGCCCATATTCCAGTAAATTGCAGCGCCCCGCAATAAATATAATACTATAAAACAAATATATAGCAAGTAACTTGTTTAGAAAATATTCAATAGAGATAAAATGCAATTTATCAAGTCTACACATTCGATTCACACCCGATAATCGAAACGCTTTTATTTTCAATACTAAATCAGAGTCCAAATAATAGTATAAACAAATTATACTATGCCCAAATGTTAATGTTTTGATAACGTCACCTAACCAGCCTAGCTTAGAGTAATAAAATTACAAAACAGAGCAACAATCATAGCATTCTCCGAACTTTCAGTTTTTTGTTTACACAAGTGTCAAGTGTTCGTCGCCGTCGTCCGGCCGATAAGAATAAGCAATATTAAGTGCGCTTTAACGCATATTAATTAGCGACACAGAACTGTTCAACATATAACTTATTAAATTCGTTGGATAATAATTATTGTTCTAAATTATCATCTATCAAAATCAAATGTCTTGTAAAATAAATGTCTTCACCAATTAATAGTCAATAAATCTCAATTATACTGCATCGTCCAACTTACGGTTTGATGTGTTAGAACTTCCTTAGTTAATTTACCTTTTACCACATTTATGATTGCACTAATAAACTAACACATCCGATGTAATTGTCACTAGGCACCTGAGTCTATCCCACCGCTGCTCTATTATCTAACACAAGAATAAAATACGGATGATTCAAGAACACTTTTATATTATCAATCCGTAAAATGGAATATAATTGGTAATGATTTAACTCGCTTCTGCACCGGGTCGACTCGGAATGAATCCCTCGCCGCCCAGCTTATTGACACGTCTTTTCTTTTTTGCTGACGCTTAGGTGTTTTGCATCCCAAGCAGAAACAGGGATCACATAATTAGAGTTCAATTAAAAAATCGAAGTTTCGGTCTTGACAAAATTTGTTCTTATTTCCCCATTTTACTCCCCAACGTTTTACGAGATCCTTCTCTTTCTGATAATGATATTTATGATATGAGTCGCAGGGCTTGACTCATCTTAAATATCCAGAGGATATTGCGGATACAATTTCATCCCAAGTGCTTTCATTTAGAGAATGTTTTAAGAACGATTTAGATAATTTATCTTCTGTTTTTGATTTATTAGATTTTATTTTGGCAAATAATTATTATTCATCCTCCAGTTTTAGTGAAATTGTAACTGCCTGTATTATTTTTTTACCATCCCTATTTCGGTTGCATCAGCTGAACGGTCTTTTTCAAAGTTAAAGTTGATTAAAACTTATTTGAGAAATTGCATGACCAATCAAAAATTATCAGCTTTAGCAATTATTTCTATACAAAATGAGGAAGCTCAAAAAATAGATATTTCCAAACTTATTTCAAATTTTGCGCATGCAAAGGCAAGGAAAAAAGATTTTTCTTGTTAGTTCGTATATATTTGAGAGGTTTTAATTTTTTTTTTGTTATTGTTGAAGAATATCCAATATTTTGTTGTTTTATTTTTCTCATATTAATTTAGAAGAAAAATTGTTTTTAGTTGTTTTGTTACTTGTACGTATAAAAATTATTATTCTTATCACAAATTGTTTTTGATTTGTACTTCCAGATTTTTCTATGTTTAGAAAATTAAATAAATAATTGCTTTTTTATGTACCCAAAATTCATATATGGTTGTCAATACTCCGTATCATAATAGGGGCCCGGCAAAACTTCCGCACACAGTGGTTACGTTGTTCCGCCACTGGGAAGAGCTAGAAATCCACGATCATCTCATTCAATTGCCGAGTTCATTATAAAAATTTTAAATCAGCTTGGATGACAGGACCCATTTTTATGGAATGGCTTTACAAAATGTTTATTCCAGAAATGGCATTAAAATCTCTCTTTTTAAAATGCTGTTGTCAACTTGAAGGTGAAGGTGACATCCTTTTATCTATTTTAAGGATACGCATCTATAATGAAGATACCGACTTTGCGGAGTCAAAAATTGCAAATTAGCTTCGTCATGTAAATCCTGATGTCGAAATTGAAGGTGTTGGTATTGATGGGGGAATAAAGCTTATGTTCCAGATGTGGAGGAAACTGAACTTTTAATTGAAAGTGATGAGGGCAGTGATGTACAGCAAGATACTGGTTTAGTAGATAATCTAAGTAATGCACTAAAATCATTAAATGAGGTGATTCAGTGGACGCAAAAAAATCAAAATTGGGTAGACTATTACAGCCTACTCGATTTACACAATTTAAGACATAGGTATCATGGTTCAAATGCGACTGACGAAAGAACATAAACAAACAAAAATTACAGCATTTTTTAAGAACAAACTTTGAACTGTTATTTTGAATACCTATGTATGTACCTACATAAATTAGTAATAATTGGGCATACATAATGCAGGTAGCTCTATAAAATTCTGTTTATACGAAAGCATAATGTTGTTTTATTAAACTTCCGTTACGGTGAACAAATCAATATAGTGATATATAGTCTACGTATATCTATTTAGTAATCTTTCAATTTACGAACGTAACGCAAGATTTAGTTGTTATATATTATAGGGACCTCAAAAAGTACGCGACAATACTTACTGTACTCATTCACTGTTTGTCATTCATAATTTTTTTAATCAATGATTTGATGATTGCTCATTCACATCTAATATCCGATGAGGTTCTGATAATCGATTATTCCCAGCATTAAATTCTTTCTGAGTATCAATCCACACCATATCTGTTAAAACAATTTAAGGCAATGTCGTTCGACGCCGTTTAGCCGTAATGGCGATAATTACGTTTAAGTGGGATGTTGCAATTTTGCCGAGGCGACACAGCCACTCTCATAAACTATCGCGTTTAAAAACAATGAACCTTATTAACGGCAATTTAGAATTCTAATAGGATCGTCAAAGTAAATTAAGAATTTTTGTTGCATTTCCAGACCGAAATTAAGGTTTTCCCTCATTTGAAAAACGCTCTTGTAAGAAAACCAAGAGATAAACAAGATTACGTTTTAAACATGGAAATAGGAGCTAGAAAATTCACTAATTTGATGTCATTATTGGTCTTATGGTTAAAAAAAATCATCAATTGTATCTAAAAACGTCTCTGAATGGAACACTCAGTCTGATAAAAGTGATAAACCATCCGATTAAATAAATACATCAAGCCTATTAACGCCAGTTTGAATCTGTAGGATGACAGTCGAAGTAAATTAGAAGTTGCACTTCAAAAATGAATGTACTTGTGGATCACAAACAAGAACTGATGGAGTTTGATTAAGGACCCAAGTTTACAACAGATTAGCTTAGCACTACAAAATCTATTTTATTAGTTTCTGCGCCTAGAGAGTAGTCAACCTGCCACAACACGGCTAACACATGGTCCAGTTACGGTCCAGAAGACTTCTCGTAATATTTCTGAGTGATATTCACACTTAGAAACGATCGAGTGTGCGCGTTTAGCGATTTTCTCAAATTTGCCCCTGGCAGGTATGCTGCTAGCCATATTGCTGCTGCTGTCCCGTGGTTAAAAAGTTGGTTCCACTTCTTAAAAGTAAGGTATGATGGGTATGCACTACCACCATGCCAAATCTGAATGCTCTACTCAGAAATGCAAGCTTGATCCCAATATCGCTGACTAACCGCCGTACTACTAAGAAAAATCTCGCATAGCATAGCATCATTTATTTTTCATATTTACTAGTGACGGGAACCATCGAATAAAAAGTATCGAAACATTCGATAGTTGCAATTCGTTCGAATTATTCGATTGCTAGGGTGTAATCATTCGTTGAAAACTATCGAATAAAAATGATCGAACCGATGCGAGATGCGTTATCTGCATTGCAATTTTGCATTCTAGTTATTCGAAAGCCAAAATTATTCGTTCATTAAATTCATTTATTTTTATTTATTCGTGAAGATAGGCCTTAAATGTTAAGATGACTTGAGTTAAATATTATGTTGTCCCTGTCGTCGACCGGCGCGGCGTCGTAGATTTAAAGTCTTTTTTGCATATATTACAAACTACATTATCATCACTTTTTTTTGTACAAAATTCCCATAATGTTGAACGTTTAACACTTCGCCTCATTATGATAGTCTAAAATATACGTTTTCTTCTTAAGTGACTTCAGGTTAAAATAAAAAAGTATAACTAACAGTCTGGTTTTTGAAGATAAGTACAAAAAACCATAGTAGAGTGTGATTTCTAAACTTTTCTTCAAAACATAAAATCTGTTATACACCTTTTTTGCTGCTACCGCTTCTTATTCAATTATTGAATGTGAGAGGTAAGAAGCGGTAGCTGCAAAATTCAATTATTTACTTACATTTTTCTGAAATCTTTATTCGCGGAAAATCGCATGCAAGGACATTACCATCGAAAAACCCAAGATTATTAAATTCTAAATACCATAGTTTTAGCAGTAGTTGCACGGCGAGGTTGCCAGGTGCCTTATTTATGAATGAATGATTTTATTCGAATAAAATCATTCGATAGTTGAAATCATTCATTTAGTAATTATTCGATAGCCTATTTCATTCGATAGTTCCCATCACTAATATTTACATGTATGTTCGTACATATCTAGTCCTATTCGCTAAATCCTACAAGCTACAGAGATACAAGTCATGATTATTCTATGTAATCTAACCTACCCTGCGGCCAGCCCTACACATGTAGGTGGCGGATCGCTTTCGAGCCGGATACCAAGTCCAGGAAACACATCTTTGTTACTTGGGTAAAGCCCCTTCAACAGTTTTGCGAAAGTTAGTTGTCTTACGACTGCTAGTGATTGAATCTTATTTTTCGGTTTAGATATAGATGAGGAAAGTTTCTAGGGAAAACTCAACGAAAAACCCTAGTTATCTTTAACAGCACAACATAGATTATATACAAAATGTACAATATATACAAATAATAGGCGTCTTACGTGCCCATATTCAAGTAGAGGGGATTAGCATTAGATATTAAACTTCTCGACATCCTCAGAGAAACATTTGAGGGATATTTGAAACAAGGTCCTTTTATCGCCTGCACAGGCCTCAAGGAGGTCTGCGTAGTCGCTCATGGCCCGTATCAACTCCGAGAGATTGACTAATGAATTAATTCTATTAGTAATACTTTGGATTTTCGAAATATCGCTAATTAGAGGCATATCAGATGTGGTTTCTGATTGATTGGTACTTACATTAGTGTCGGTACACTCGCGTTCTCGTATTCTACTGCCACTAGCGCGGTTGTTTATTTTAAGAGGTAAAAAGTGTCTTTCTGGTACTGCAGGCAGGGGCCTCTTGCCGGAATTCTGCCAGGCCGGTTTGATAGGCTGCGGCGCGGGCTTATAGGTCCTACTCTGCTGCTGCTTCGGAGGCTGGAGCTGGTTCGCTTTATACTGATAAATCTGGCAGTTTGCATCAGTAGATCGATGCTCGCCGCCACAGTTTGCACATTTAATGCCATCTGAAGAACATTGGGTAATCTGGTGGGGTCCAGCGCATTTACTGCACTGCCACCCACGTTGACAGTACTTCATGGCATGTCTATGCCCCTGACATCGTTTGCATTGCATTATTTCTTTGGAAGTCTGCCGGTAGGGGCGGGGTGTTTAGGTGTTTTAACGTGATGGTAGCTTCAGTGACGACAAGATATATCAGGAAGACGTCTTTAATGTTCATATTGTGCTCATCGATCAGGGCATTCCTGACTTCGTCGGGTAATATAGTTTTTGTTCATTTTTCAGCGTAAGAGTGATATTCAACGTGGTCATTGTCAAACATCCTCTTTAAGTTAGCCTAGTCCTTTAGGTCCTTACACCAAATAATAATACTATTTTTGGTGTATTTAAGTCGGTAGTCCTTTATGCCGGCAGCTTTTAGGGTTCCCGTAAAGTCTCGATGGCTCACCAGGCCGCCCCTCGTGACAATAGGCGGCTGTGCTGTCACCTTCGCTTCTGGGCTCTTGATACTCGTACGTAGTATCGGAGTTTGTGTTTCCGTTTTGGTCGCTCGGTCGCTCAGGGGTTGAAACCTATTGCTTGTTTCTAGAGATGGGGCGTGACAGCAATTTTCAGTCACGGTAGTGATCAGTGACCGTTCCCCAAAAATCACGGTCTAAAAAACCCGTGACTCAGTCACGTCCGTGATTTTGATTTTTTCAACTACTGGATATATTTAAATGCTCCTAAGTGTTATCGCCGTTTTCGTTTACCGATGGGTGATTCGTAGTACACATGTCGACAATCCTTTAATAAAAAAGCGGAGTACATAAAGCATTAACAAAGAGGAGCTGTTTTTTTCGCTGCACGTCGGCATGCTTTGATCAGCCAGCGGCCGGCACCTGCGGCAAATAGTAAATAGTCTCAAAATAAATGTAAATAAACATAAACCATTAAAATTAAAATTATTTTTATTTCCTGTAGAACGCTTTGTAATGCATTTATTTTTATATTACCTTTGAAATACAATAATACATGTTACTTTGTTTTTTTTTTAAACTTAATAAAATTTTGGCAAATATTTTTTAACCACAAGTGTCTGGCTGGACCGTGAACCCTGACTTGATCGTTGGAAAAGTCTACAGAATAAAGATATATTTATTCTGTAAACTGTGTCGCTGGTATATCTAAAAAGAACGTTTCCAGAACGGAACTAACGCATAGCAGCAGTCGAATGTTGTCGAATTAGCGGCAGCGTTTAAATATATCGACACGGTCACGCCGCGCCTCTGTAGTTAGCCAGTTCGCAGTCGCGATTATCACTTACAGATTCCTTAGTGTACGAACGGGGAGAACCGTGATTTCTAATAAGTTGTCACGGTGACCAACCGTTCCGAGTTCAGGCGCCGTGATAAATCACGGTACGTGAAATCACGATCCATCTCTACTTGTTTCTATGCTAGGCTCACCGCCGACGTCCAGATAGACTTTCCTGATATTGCGTTTGAAAAGCAAAGTCTTAAAGGGCACTTTAAATTGCGAATCAGTTGGTTTTGTTGAAATTGGCTCGGTTTCCATGGGGGCGGGGGGAGGCGTGGCCGTCTCTGGTAAGGTGGGTGGAGCCAAGTCATCGACTACGGCTGCTTCAGCGTTTAATTTTTTACCGGATGGCATGACTTTAGAGGTCGATTGGAGGACATTGTGGGGTGGCATGATAGGCAAGGTTACCTGGAGGTCACCGGAGTCGTGCGTTTGGTCACGTACACTAGCTGCGTCTGTACCGATTGGTTTCGGTTTATCGTCGATTTCCTTTTCTTGGCGTAGGTAGGCGAAGTGTCGCTTGTGCCTTTTACAAGGGTAGAAGATGATGCGGTAGTTAACTTTTTGGCTTTCTAGCCAAAGTCAATCTTGGACTCGACCTTCTTCCTGTTTTTAATCCTTCTAGGGTGTGCATCTGCGATGTGGGCAGAGCCCCTAAAGGCCCCCATACACGATGCCGTTTACCGGAAGGTAGGACTTTTGATTCGCAAGCCCGAAAGCAAGCCTGTATTCTCGGCTAAGGCATATACGTTACGTTTTATTCGGAGGGTTTTGTTCAGTTTTTAGTGTGGTGCAAAGCGAAAAGTTGTAGACAAGATCTCGGAAAATGATCTTATGTTAATAGGCGTTGCTTTATTATCTAAAAAACAGCAAAAAAATAAAGCGCAAACGTTCGAAATGGGTAAAACAGAGGTTAATAAATCGACAAGTGATTTCGCATATACACCTAATAAACGAATTACGACTGGAACCTGATAACTCTCGGCCTGTACCCATATCGTCACAATACACGTTCCGACTTGCAAGCAAAAAACATAGCCGGAAGGTAAGTAATCAAGCCCTGACTGTTTTTTGGGAGGCCGAGAGTTCAGGCCCAGCCTTCCGGCCAATATGACCACTAACGATACAGTTTGCCCTCCGGTTTACAAATCGAAAGGCCCGCCTTTCGGTAAACTGCATGGTGTATGGCCAGCTTTTGGAAGGCTTCTTCTAGTTCCCTGATAGGAGTATCCCTATCATGGCCTAATACGGAGATCCAGTGGTGGCATTCACGGCATTTTCCCTGATGTAGCTGTAGTTGAATCGCCAAATTTTGCAGTTCTCATAACGTGCGAGTCCTTTCACTCATGTCCGAGGTGATAGACACCTCGGACATGTCGTTCGTCTCGGACATTTCGGGCAAAAGCCGGGGATCCGTCCCCGAATACTAAAAAACTTGAGATCCTTATGCTTCTACTTGAATTTGACTTCAAATTCAAGCAAGCGCATAGGAAATTACTAAACACGAGTCAAAAACACATAAGTTGCGGTTGTAAGTCGCGTGAGGGCTCGATACTCAGGAGACCCCTCGAATCATGGCACTCTCTAAGACGGTCAGAGAGCGAATAAGAAAAATCTCATTTATTCTAGGATTTAACATTTGCGCTTTATAAACTAAACTTTAAGTACCATTCTTGCTTCAAATATAATAAAAAAAAAAAGATTAAAATTATGAAGTGTAAGTGTTTAATGAAAGTAAACATATAAGTCAGAGTAGGTACCTAGTAGCATAAAATTAAATTTTGTTTTTTAATATATTTCTACTATACAGTGAATCCCAGAAGTACTGTCTAAATTCATTTAAAATTCAGTGGGGTTTCTTTTTTTGGAAAATCGCTCCGACGTCGATTTCTATTCTTAAAAATGGCTTTTTCACGTCAAGTTGAAAATGGGTGGTCAATACGTGCTGTAGCAAATACTACCAAAAAAAGCGTTGTTATAGAAACATTCTAATACATTCTTATACATTAAAAATACTTCTCACATTTTACTTACGATGTTTTTATCGAAATACGAAAAGCCTGATTTACGCAAATATGGCAAGATCTAGTCATAAGAGTTGTACCCATTTTCAATGAATCCGACTGTACCTCTAATTTGATGTGTTACATGAGCCCGTTTACCATTTGAAATTTTTGGGCTAAGCCCTTTTAAAGCCGGCCCTGTATTAGATACAAAGACCTATTTGACGTCAAAAATCGACATCCGCTGAATTGTAAATCTTTAAACATTACTTCTCGGGCTCACTGTATATTTATTATGTTTAACAAAGGCATTTTCCGAGGCATTTTGCCATTTCTATTCAATAAATATATATATTATGTGAGTAATGTTTTATTTCCCCAAGTCCAAAAAGCAAATTTTTCCTTTAAAAGAGAGAAAAAACATAAAATATAATTTTTAAATGCCAATAACAGCATGCATTATTTGCATTAGCAATAATTTGAAATGTAGCTCACGCAATGACGTCACTGCGAGCGGCGGACGATACTGGGACGCATATAAGTAAACTGCAGACGCATAAGGTTCTTCCATAGGGCGACTGTATTATAAATGTTAGATATAATACCCCTTTTACGTTTCGTCTTCAAATATTTCAACACTTCATACCTGGCCCTCCGCTCGCTTCGGTGCAACCAACAAACACTAACCAAAACTAACCCAACGCATGAAAAATAACTACATTTATATTACGATCGCCCTATGGCAAGAATCGCGTCTGCAGTTTACGTATATGCTACTGAGACGACTAGATATCATACCTTCCTTTATTATATCATGCGTTAAGCACGATATCCGAAAGAGCGCTTTCTACGTCGTCGTTATATCGCGTTTGTTGCAACAACGATCTCTAGAGGGCTTGTTCAGCTCTACGAACAAAAAGATAATATAACCGGTATCGCCATAGCGTAGAGCTGAAGAGAAACCGAGAATTCTACCGCTATCCATATTGTTAGTAGAATAAATATTCTGTTTTAGGTGGAAGAGCGGTTGGAGTTTCACTTCTGATAATAATATGTGGTCCATGCACTTGCACAAGCACCCTCATTTTTCTTTTAATTATAGTTACCTATACCAGCGAATATTAACTATGATACGTTATAATAATACTAGGGATAATTAGTAATAGTAATAGCTTGAATTTCAGATAAAGTTTAAATGAGGATTTCGCACATAAAAATTAAATAAAATTGAAATGTATAAGTACTAGCGACTTAAAGGCGGTACTTGCAGCTTTAAGTTGTCATATCAGGTCAGGCGAATGATGACATTACGGATTAGATACAGGGTGATAAGTGAAGGGGAGCCGAAGGAACGAATTTATGATGTCTGTAACTTTTTTAGAAATAAATGCAGATTTTTTATGATGGTGGTTTTAGAATGCCTGTGCCAATATCTCGGAACGATTTTTGATTTTTTTTCAAATTATTATTTTTTACAAACTTATGTAGATTTTTTGGAAATTTGTATTTTCTAATTTCAATACACTAATGGCCATATTATTGACTCAAATTGGGCAGAAATTCATGACTGCACTTCATTGAAGGTGTGGTGTAATTTAATTTAAGTATACATGGTAACTCGCGTGGTTGGTATAAAGCAAAGAATATTCTAAGTAGAATATTCTTTGTATAAAATCATTGGCAATTTTTTCTTACGGTACCTACATCCTGTATATTTTTGGATTTTTGGATTTTTAAATTCTCCTTAAAATTCTAGACATATCTCATTTATAGCATACCCTATACCTAAATTCAATTGTTTTCGAAATATCGACGTTTAAAAAGTGACATTTTAGTCACTCTAATCCCCTCTAGAATCTAAACGGTTTGACTTAGAGTGAAATGTCTTTCACATTCCTGTCTTAGTTTTTAATAAGCTATACTTATTCTGACATTAACTTCCCAGTAAACCGGAAGTACGAATTTTTCCGGATAATTTGTGAATATGACCCAACCCAAACTAACATTTTTCGGCTATGATGGTGCAAAAAATGAAAATCAGTAATTATAAAAAACAAATTTTATTTCAATGAAAACACGAACTAAGACGCTAGTACAATGTGTAGTCCCCACGGGCCTCTATCACTGCCCTGCACCGCCTTGGCATGCTTTAAATCAAGTTATTGAAAATACGCTGATCTAAACCATTCCAAAGCTGTGGCAACAGCTCTCTGAGCTGCTGCATGGTTTCGGGGGCTGGTTAGTGGTTATCCAATGCTCTTTGTAGTTGATCCCATGCGTGTTCGATTACGTTGAGGTTAGGCGAGCGTGGTGGCAGTTGAAGGTGCTGAATATCATGGATGGTCAGCGCTGCCAATACTCGAGCGGCTCGATGGGGACGAGCATTATGAAGAAATTGTAAACCGTTACCAATTGCATGCTGAAAAACTGGCAGAACATTGTTAATTACCTCATCCAGGTATATCTGA
Source organism: Pissodes strobi (assembly GCA_016904865.1). NCBI lineage: Eukaryota > Metazoa > Arthropoda > Insecta > Coleoptera > Curculionidae > Pissodes > Pissodes strobi. Next base: position 113,102 of record MU184500.1, read on the forward strand.
GAATTCATGTTCCCAGGTAAAACCATCAGCTGTGTCCTGTTATTGTAGCTAATTTTAGCCCTAACGGTTATTGTACCTCCACGGAAAGGATGTATACTTCCAGCACTGATCGACGGTTTCTTGACGTTAAGGGAAAAGCCCATACTCGCACCCGACGACTATCTGAAAATCTTCCATAGCGAGACTCGTCAGTGAAAAGTACAGATTTCCACTCTTCTACCCAATGAACTCCCTCCCTTGCCCATTCAAGTCGATGCCGTCTATCGGCTAGAGTCAATGGAATTCTCCTCAACAAACGTCTAGATCTTAAGTTAATCTTATTGAGGCGCCTTCTCACCATTGATAATGAAACCTGTAATTTGGAGTTGCTGTCTAAGTATCCTACGTGTACTAAGGGCTTCCCTTCGTGCTGATATTGTTATGTACCTATCTTCTGCCCGGGTAGTAACTCTAAGCCGTTCAGTCCTAGGCCCTTCCGATACACTTCCGTTTTCAACATGTCTATTGACTAATCGAGATATGACACTTTGCGAAACATTAAAATAAGCAGCAACTTCTGTTTGATTCTGCCCAGCAGTAATCATTCCAAATGCCATATTGGATTGAGCAGCACTTAACTTTCCCCTGGGCATAGTGACACTTAGAGAAATTAATTTGCAATTCCGTCATGTTAACAAAACGTTTCCCATTGGTAGGTGACACAACCATTGACACCATCCGGAAAAAGGTCACTTTTCAAACGTCGATATTTCGAAAACAATTGAATTTAGGTATAGAGTATGTTAAATCAGATATATCTAGAATTTTAAGGAGAATTTAAAAAATCCAAAAATATACAGGATGTACCAAAAGAAAAAATTGTCAATGACTTTATACCAACCACGTGAGTTACCCTGTATACTTAAATTAAATTAAATTACACCACACCTTCAATGAAGTGCAGTCATGCATTTCTGCGCAATTTGAGTCAATAATATGGCCAATAAGTTTGTAAAAGATTATAATTTGAAAAAATTCAAAAACCGTTCCGAGATATTGACACAGGCATTCTAAAACTATCATCATAAAAAATCTGCATTTATTTCTAAAAAAGTTACAGAACATCATAAATTCGTTCCTTTGGCTCTCCTTCATTTGTCACCCTGTATCTAATCCGTGATTGGCCTGACCTGACATGACAACCTTAAGCTGAAAGTACCGCCTTTAAGTTGCTAGTAAACATTTCAAATTTATTTAATTTTTATGTGAGAAATCCTCATTTAAACTTTACCTGAAATTCAAGCTATCCTTAACTTTTGAAGAGCAGTTTATCTTATTAAATTATTTTGAAGCATCTAAAAGCAGTGTACTAATTATCCCTAGTATTATTATTCAACGATGTTTCACAAGGATCCTACCGCAGAAACTATTCATTGCACCTATACGTTATACCATAAACCTAACTACTCCGAAAGTTAGGTTTATGGTTATACTAATTTGAGTATTTTAACTGGAATATTGGATTTTCTTGCTTGTTGTATATTGGTTTGCTCCACTAAGTATTTATTTAAAAACTATATTTTGATTTTTTCCATAATTTGTTTTTTGGAGCCCTTCTAGAAAAAATAATAGAAAACCGGTGTTTTTGAAAAAAAAACACATTTTCTCCATTAATGGTTTGGGACCTATGATCATGATAACTTTTTTTCAAATTGAGCCAAAGAATAACATCTTATCGTTCGTCAAATTTTGGAAGAATCTGTAAAAAACATGAATTATTGTTACCAAGCTAAACGCATGTTCATTTTTGCCTGCTAAAAATTGGTTCTGTAACTATTTTTTAAAAGATACGTTTACGGGTCAATAAATTTTTATTATGTATCTCCTTTTAATTATTCCAATAAGTATACTACATTCATTCTTAAAAATTAAAATATCCTATTAAACATTCAATAAATATAAAACAAATTGGTATAGTGCGATTAATAAATGACCGGAGCGATAACCTCTTTCACTATCATTATGAGCTCTTGCTTATTTAGATTAACTTCCTATGAGTATATGTGTCATGTTGTTTAGTTATTTCTTTGATTATTCAAATCAACATAACACATATTTACAATTTTTACTATTGCTGAGATAAGAGATTGGTAACGTGTATTTATTTCAATTGGGTTTCTATAAAGTGACAACATAACATAGCAAAAAATACTTTTCCAGAAGTATCGATTTTGATGAGTTTGACAAATGGGGATAATTAACATTTAATTTCTTGGGCAACTTTTCGAAAATTATACCTATTTGTTTAAGATCTGTAAAATATAAATTAAGTTTCCAATCATTTCCCAATAACAAAGTTGGAAAATAATAGTTTAAATAAAAAATAAAAACCTTTTAGCTCAAACTGGGGTTTTAACGTCAAACAAAACTGATAGTAAATTTACTTAGGTATTCATTTTTTACGTTAGATTTTAATATTGCCAATGGAGACGACTCAAAAGTTTGTTATTTATTTCTGATACTGATTTTGAATTCATTTACAATTTAGTATTTTTTTGTTTATGCAAGGGTGACTTTATTGGGTAGAAATGGCCAAGAAGAAATAAAAATTTGGTGCTCCATTGAGGAAAGAAGGTCGGGAAACAGCTGTTGATGTTAGCGGCAATGCAAAGCAGACAATTATTATTAATCCTGTATGAAAAGAAAACTGACTTATTACTCGTATAGTTGTTGTATTAATAAGTTTTAATGCAGCAAAGGGAATGACTCGAGTCGGCAAAATTTGTAAAAAGAATTCGAAGGATATATTACCAGCAGCAATGTCATCATCAAACGTTTTGAAAGGTATGAATGTGGTTCATTAGAAACCAAGGTCGTTCATCCATAAACGCAGCTTCAAATTGTTCATAAATATCGCCTCGGATCTATTAATTACGCGTAATGCGAGCCGTAATAATTTCCAACGGGATGTTGCAATTTGAGCCGAGTTGCACAGCCGATTAATGTTGACTAGGTCTAATAATTCCTCGTTATAATGAATTGAAGTTGTGACACTCCTGTTATTATATTCATATGTAAATCGCTAACATTCGCGGCGACTCGGTTTTTATAAAATGCTGGCTTGTCTATGAGCTGTCCTGATTAGCTTTAATCCGGAAGAATATATCATAGCGCGGATTGTCATCAGGCTTTGGATTAATTTCTGTCTGAATGTACGGTAAAAATATACTTTTCATAATACCTCTCTGTCTCTATCATTTTCGACGTCTCTGTAGAGGAAAGAAAGTAAGTCTTTTCGGTCCGGGCACGGGAAAAATTTTCCCGGTCCCTAATTAGGGAGCGGGAAAAGTTTTCCCGCTCCCTGATTTTAAGTGCCAAATTTGCAGTTATTTAGTCACAGAAAAGCATAAACTATAATAAATTGGGTTAAAATTATACAGCGATGCAGTCTACAAGATTAATCTAGTACATTTTAGCGTCAATAGTCTAATTTTAAGTAAAATTATTTCATTTATTCTGGCATTACTTGTCACAAATACTTCATAAATAACCGTCTTGCTTGTCTTGCAAGTTTGACGTTTGGTTTCATTTGAATACAAAATGGATTATGACATGAATTTGGATACGTAAAATTATAATAATTTTATGTTTATGTCTTGATTTCAGAGAGGTATTATGTAAAATATCGTTCATTACTACGCCTCACACCAGAAACTGTCGTGCGCACACCGGAAAAGCCTAGTTTCCGGACTGGTAATGAAATATACTATTCTCTTTTTATTAGATAAGTTAAAAAAATATTGATCTCCGGTCCCTCTAATTTTAATCGCAAAGAGGTTGATAATAGAACATTACTAAATAAGGAGATGGGATAGACCTAACGCTCTTTAACTTAACTTTGGAATTTACAGTTTAGTTGTACAGAACAACTGAGCGCACGTGCGGCCGATACAAACATAAGCAAGACAAACTTACTAACCAACAAAACAGTACAAGTCTTCAAACCAAACCCCAAACTAAGCCAAATGAGGCAAGACGTTGGAACCAACAAAATAAGATTCTCAAAATTCGAAAAGCACCCAACAATTTTTCGACGTATTTCTAACCTCGAATAAACACAAGACACAAAGTATTTATGCGATTTTTATTTTTTTTTTTTGGTTAAGTCTTTTTAATTTTTAAATTTTGCCACGCGACAGGATCCATAATTATAATACAGAGTAATTTGCAAGGATTTGTTTTTAGTCCAATTTTTTCAGGTCTACCGTGATGTTAAACGGACATACCGATTTTGGATTTTTGGATTGTCCTAAGTTTTATCTTTAATTTGACTTTTAAAAGTCATTTCTATTTTACATAACCTATATTTTTCAAAAATTGGACATTTTGTAAACCAAGATAGTGTTGCAATAATTATGTTGCGGTGGATAATTGCATTTGTTGTAAGTTATGAAAATAACTTCATTAGCGCTCTCAAAAGTAAAATCTACTACTTTCGACAAGTTAAATGTTAATGATTTACCAGCTCCGTACAGAGACTGGAATAGACAGAGCGGATAAGGCTTAATGCAAGCCGGATGGAAGGAACCATCGCATCGTGGTGTAACATGAGAATTCCGAAAATCTAAGTCTTATAACTTAGGTATTCCTGGCAAAACGTGCATTAACAGATTCGTTATACCCCAGGTATAGGGGAGATAGGCAGCGAAAAAAACCGCCAAGAGTTGATCTACATGTGCAAAGTTTGCGACTGAATGGCTTGCCACTTTTTTTTTCAATAATACTCGTAGTATTCTTAATCAAAATGATGGTCTACTCCTTTTGATAAATAATAAAGTTAACTTTGATATCAAACATGAAGTTTTGACATTATCTGAAGGAACTCTATCAATAATTCGATTTAAAACAAATAATATATCTTACAGTGTGTTATGATCACCCTCTACATCATGGACCTAAAAAGTTTTATACGGGACATGGACAATGTGAATATATCACCATTTTTGTGGGTGATATGAATATAAATATTCTAAGTAGCAACTTGGCTATCACAAATAACTACTTGTCAAGCTTAATATCTCTGAGATTCAGGTCCTACATAAATACTTTTACCAGTCACACAAAACACGCATTCCATTGATCATATATTTGTAATATAAAATGTAAAAAGTGAAAACTTCTTCATTAATTCTAATGAATAATAGCACAACTGGTCATTATCCAGTATATTTGCAAATGTGTTATAAACTTAGTACCAAGCTTAGTACCAAGCCATTGACTTTTGAAAAGTCTGTCACAAACTTCGATCCCAATAAATTTAAAAATCTATTCAGTCCAGAATCTTGGCTGAATTCTTAACAGAACATGATGCTGAAAGTGCTTGGAGTATCCTGGATCACCAATTAAACCCTGGATCACCAATATTATTATAACGTCTACAGAATATCGTGATAATTTGAAAAAAGATTAACTAAAATCTGATATCAGTTCTTGTCTAATTGTACCTTGAGGTTATGTGTGTTAAAAGCTTTAAACACTTTTTTGAGGTTCTGGATATGCTCATCTAAAGTTGTGGAGAATACGATTGTCATCCATATAGACTAGACAAATTTGATTAATATGTTCTTTTAACACTTTGTTTAGCATCCATTGAAAGGTAGCAGGTGCATTTTTCAATCCAAACGGCATTCGTAGGAATTCAAAATGATCATAATCTGTGGAAAATGCTGTTTTTTCAGTGTTGCTTTCATGCATTGTTATCTGATGAAATCCACTGGCTAAGTCCAGAGTTGTAAAATATTGGGCTCTGCCAAGTATTTCTGATAGTTCATCAATATTTGGGATCGGATATCTATCTTGGATAGTTTTGTTATTTAATTTTCTATAGTCTATCACAATTCTCCATTTTTGAGTCCCAGATGCATCAAGTTTCTTCGGAACAATCCATATTGGACTGGACCATGGACTAATAGTATTCTGAATTATTCCATCTTCCAGCATTTTATTGATTTGTTCTTGAACTTCTTTCTTATGTATTTGTGGGAATCTATAAGACTTAGTGTACACTGGTTTTTCAAAACGTTCAGAAACAAATTAAAGAAAATTATTAATAAAGCCAAAGCCAGTTGTTATACCATAAAAATTTAAATGACAATAAAACCACATGGAAAAAATTTATAATGTAATAATGAAGCAACAAATTCAAAAAAGAGTAAAAATTGTGAAACTAATATTTTAGATTCTACCAAGTAACCGTTGACTTCAGCAATTATTACTTTGTAACAATTGGAAAAAAATGGCAGCCAAAATAAATCCTTCTACTAACTGTAAAAATTGTCTTCCTCCGCGTACTAAGGCAAGCTTGTCTCTTAAATAAGATTACTACAAATGAACTAACTATACCTATGGCATCTCTAAAAAATAATAGTGCTCGAGGCTTTGACAATGTTGGTACTAAAATAATAAAACCCCACCATGTACAGGGTGGCTCGAATTCGAGCATGGGGATCTAGAAAACCGTACAGTAGAGGAGCCACGGGCATTTCGCCGGAAATTTGTGAAGGCAGTTGGCAAGATAATTTTTACAAATATATGCGACTCACTGATTACTAAAATTGATCTTGCCACCCCCACTACGTAGCCGTTCACCCCCCACCCCCTATTAAAGGGTGAAAATGTCTTTTGTTTGTAATTCCGAAAGCACTTAAAATAGAGGGATCGTTCTTTCACTGGCGTATTTGCAGTAAAATTTAGAATGAAAAATGTTCTATTCACTTTTGTGATAGCTCATGAACTGATTGAAATATTTAATAAAAACTGTATCAAAATATTTTTTTATTTCAAAAAATCAAAAATAACTTAAAAACGGTAAGAATTAGGAAAATATGTTTATATACAAAATTGTGGCCTATTTCTTCAGCTTTTCAACGGTGTATATGATAGCTATGTATCTCCTATCACCATTCCTTGAAAGAACAACATTTTGAATATTGCCCTGAAAAACCCGCAGTCAGGAAAAATCAATACAGAGCTTGAAAATGTATCAAACGATTTTAAAAGGCTTTTTATAATTACAATCAGTTTGAGGAAACATGAAAACCCTATCTTTGTGCCCTTTCATTTAGTTTACCTTTAAAATCTGTCGCTCAATGCTCAATCTTCCTCTTCTGAACTTTTTTCACTGTTTTTATAGTAGAGGACTACGGGCATAAAATTGACTTACACCAGAAATTTGTGAAGGACACGCAAGCGATACCTGACGTGAAATTTGTTTATAAAAAAGTATAAAAAGTCATCTTGTCACCCCTCCTCGACTGCCCCATCCGCACCCCACCCCTGTAAAGGGAAAATCTTTAATAACCTATAACTCCTAAACTATTAACGCTAGAAAATTTACTAATATATTTATTGGTAATCTCGAAATAAAAAGATTTTATAAATGAAGCATTATTTACTTCACTCCATCTATTATTAAAAAAACAATTTTTTTATATTTACATACATCTTATTATTTATTTAACAAACAAAAAGAAATGGTTCCAAGTTCCAACAAAGTTTATTAGTTCCCAAGTTATAAAGAAATGCCTCCATGACTACCAGAGTATAGTCTACTTAATAAGCAAAGGTAGGTAGGTATCCATTTTTTATAATACTAAAAAATACGAAAAAAGTTTTTACCTTAATTATCAAGAGCGTATAGATAAGGTGGACAATTACTCCCTTTCGTCTCCCCTTGTAGATTGTGCTGTTAAAGAAAAGCAGTACACCTGTTTTCCTTTTTGTACTAATTATAGGTTATAGAATAGTTACATCATGACATCATTTTAAATATTACCGTTTTATTTTAGGACAAATAAAAAATTTTAAGACACTTATGTCTGCTGATGAACAAAGTTTAGCAGCCCATGCCGATTTAGGAAATACATACTAAAGTTGACTTAGAAAAGATTCTTAGTCAAAATAAAAAGATATGTATGCTTGGTGTATTCGTAAAACCCAAATTTAAACACTCATAGTGAATTAAGGTGGTGGTTGTTTTCAAAAAAGCAGTTGGAAAGTGAGCAGCTTCCACCAACACAATCGAGTTTATTACCTGCTCTGCAAAGAACACGATTACAGACGTCCATTTGGGTCAACTCTCCTATAAACGACTTTTATCAACATGACCCTTTACATTTTTTTTGGGTAAAAACAACAAATATGTATGGTCCAGTATTATCGACCGACGCGACGGTTCCAAACACAGCACCAGATGATTTTCATAATTTGGTTACTTGTGTTGCATCAACAGGCAGTGCAATAAATTGCGATGCAAGGAAGCTTGTTCCTGCTCCGAAGATCTTTGTCAAAATAAAACAGATTTTGAATAAAACACTGAAGAAAGTTCAGGAGAGGAAGATTGAGCATTGAGTGACAGATTTTAAAGGTAAACTAAAGGAAAGAGCACAAAGATATGGTTTTATATAGGCTACAATTTTGTATATAAACATATTTTTCCTAATTCTTACTGTTTTTAAGATATTTTTGATTTTTTTTAAATAAAAAATATTTTGGCACAGTTTTTATTAAATATTTTAATCAGTTTATGAGCTATCACAAAAGTGAATAGAACATTTTTCATTCTAAATTTTACTGCAAACACGCCAGTGAAAGAACGATTCCTCTCTTTTAGGTGGTTTAAGAAATACAAACGGAAGAAATGTTCACCCTTTAAAAGGGGGTGGGGGGTGAACGGCAACATAGTGGGGGTGGCAAGATCAGTTTTAGTAATCAGATTCGTATATATTTATAAAAATGTCTTGCCAACTTCCTTCACAAATTTCCGGCGAAAGTCAATTTTATGCCCGTGGCTCCTCTACTAGTAAGAGATACAGTGTCGGTCAAATTTGGGCAAAATTTCGCATTTAGGTGTCTAACAATGTGTCGTTTGGAAAGTTTCAAAATTTGGAATATTTCCGGATATATCCGGAAAAAAACGAAATTTTAAAAAATCGTTTTATTTTTTCCTGGGCTTATTTGAAAACTGATTTCAAATTGAATTGCACTTTTGCATTGCCACTTTTACCGCTCTATACAATGGTGGTATTGAATTTGGAATCCGACGCTTCGTCTTAAATGGGTCATCATCAACTTTCTGTTTTTAAATGCGAACTTAATTTTTTTTTATCGTTTTTCTGATTATATTGGCGTTATTAATGAATTTTTTTAACTTTTTCAACTTTTTTTTATTCTTTTTTAATTTATTCTTAAATTATTTATTCTACTTTGGCGTAATTTTGAATGGTTTAGGTCAATTAAATTTAATTAAAGATCGTATTTTAAAAGAAAAAGTTTAAGGGTTTGGAACCCGACGTTTCGCTTTCAAGGGGTCATCAACTTTTTTTTTAAATACGAACTTTAATTAAATTTAATTAACCAAAACTATTGAAAATTACGCAAAAGCAAAACAAATATTTAAAAACAAAAGAATAAAAAAAAATAAAAAAAAAATAAAAATAGGTACATATTTATGTTAATAACGCCAATATCATCTGAAAAACGATAAAGAAAAATCGTATTTAATAAAAGAAAGTTCATGATGACCTCTTGAAGAAGAAACGTCACATTCCAAACTCAATTCCACCATTGGAGAGAGCGGAAAAAGTGGCAATGCAAAAGTGCAATTCAATTTAAGCTCCGGAAAAAAAATAAAACAATTTTTGAAAATTTCGGTTTTTTCTTGATATCACCGGAAATAGTCGGAATTTTAAAACTTTCTAAACAGCATATTGTTAGGATTTGCCCAAGTTTGCCCTAGTTTGACCGACACTGTACCTCTCGCCGTTTTCGAGATCCCCATACATTGACTCGAATTCGAGCCACCCTGTACATTATACCCTCTCCCCTCACATATATCATAAATTTTATATTTTTAGAAGGAAATGTTCCAAATGATTAATAAAAAAAAACATTGTGGTTCCTATCTATAAGTCAGGCGATAAAACTGAAATTAGCAAATAACAAACTATAAACTTTTTGAAAAATGTATTATCGAGATTTTTGTGAAACAAAATCTTTGCACAAAAATCAGTTCGGTTTTCAGAAAGGCATTGGCACAGATCATGCTATATTTGAACTTGTTAACTGTATTAAATCAGATTTTGATAAAAATAAGAAATGTCTGAGTGTTTTTTGGATATCGCAAAGACCTTCGATACAGTGCCTCACAAAAACTATTGGAAATGCTTGAATACCATGGTGTTAAGGGGGTTTCATTCAGGGTATTTTCTAGTTATTTGAGAGATAGAGTTCAACGGGTAAGGATGAATGAGCATCTAAGTGACTTTCAAAAGATTAAATCCCACAAGGCACGTTAAAAAATAAAATTCTGGGCCAGATTATTTTATACGCAGATGACACAGTGCTAATATTAAGTGATGACAGTTGGCATGGGATAAACATTAATGTGGAACGTGGTGTTTGTATGATGAGGCTTGACTATCATGAATTAGCAGCTAATTTAGAAAAAAACAAAATACATTGCGTTTTACCTTACTGATGTAAACAGGCCTGGTTTCAGATTTTTGCAGCTACCAACGGGATTTATAGTAAATGAAGTGGATAACATAAAATATTTAAAATAGACCAACCATGTAAATAATTTGTGCGTCAAAACAAGGCGTCTTGTATATAAAGTTGCATATAAAGTGTTAAGAAAGTTAATGACCAAAAAAACTTCTTGTGACCATCTATAATGCACTACTAGTTCAGTATATTCTGCAATACGCAATAGTTGTGTGGAGCACCGGCTGTATAGCAATGTTCTACAACCGCTAAATGTAGTTCAAAATTACATACTAAAAGTCATATTGCAAAAAGAAAAGCATTCTCACACTCATCAGCTTTACAATGAAAATACACTAAATATTAAAATGTTATACTTTTATAACAGTTGCCTCTTCTTTCATAAGAGCAAATATTTGCAAAAAAAATTGTTCATGTTTACCATACTAGACAGGTAACAAATCAGAGTTTGGTCCATTTCTGCAGAAGACATGGCGACCAGAGATTCGCCAGAAGTATGGCACCAAAGATATAGGTACAATTCTCTACCTGACGCTACAGAAAAATGCTATAAATTTGCCAAGATGTGTAAACCAATAATTATATATCATGTAGTTAGGTTGGGACCCAGAGGTGCTGAAATCGACCACCTCTATACAAGTCGCGAACATCCACCTAGAAAATATGAATTCTTATGTAAAATGACCTGCCGGAATCGAATTTTTTGTTCGCCCCTTGATCCGGAATTGCGAAATGAGAGTAATTGGCAAATTTCCAAAAATTTTGAAGATTGTTGCAAAATTTTAATTTGTTGTATAAATCTCTCTATCTCCCTTATTTTAACTTCGATCGACATGAAATTTTAATATGGCCTTTGTCAAACATATCTTAAGACGCTTTTAATGTAAAACATAATTAGGAATAATTAATGTGCCTTTGGTGATTTTTTTTTCAATGGGACACCTAATATTTTACTCGATTACATGACAAATTACTCGATCGAGAAAACTTTTTTATTTTTAGAGATAGATGGATACTATAAGCGAGAAAGTTGTAGCCAAATAATAAAGGAAGTTTTTTTATTTGAAACTTTTTTTCAAAAATCGTCTGGTTTTTATATTAATAATTATTGAAACCACGGCGCGCATAAAAGTCCACCTAATATCGGTGGCCGACCGACCTAAAACACAAATCTTCGACCAACGAGTGTGTGTAATGTATTGCAGCAACAGCGCGGGAAATCCCTGTTTAGTAGGAGTTTACAGCTGGGTACATGTGAATTGGTTCCCAATATTTTTTGTTGACTTGATCTTTATGTGTAAATTGGTTCCCGAGATTTACCCAATAAAGCACGGTTTGATTTTTATAAATCTGTTTATTAGGTATACATTATACAACACACAACATAGTGTTTTACATTAAAAACTAATATAAAATAATAACTTTCATAATTTCAATCTTTAGTATGTAACATCACAGTGAAAAGAAACACATTTAATAAAATGTTGTCGACCAATTTCCTTTCTTGAATATAATTCTGTAATTTTTTCTATAAATTTTTGGCGGTTCTTGACTTTACTATTATGTATTTTAGCCGTAATATTGACGCTTTGTAATTTCACATAATTTTCAGTTTGAAATTCTTTTAAGTATTTCCAAAAAAATAAAAATGTTAGGATGTGTTTTAAAAAAAGACGCATTGAAATGTTTGTGAAAAGATTCACAGGCATTAATAGTGCGCGTAAGTTCAGCTGAGTTCTGAGACCAGAGGTAATTTGGAAAGAGCGAATCTTGTGTTACATAATTATCTGTTAAATAATCTGAATACTTTTGAACATTTTTGCCTGTTGGTGCTATCGCAAGTAAATCAAAAACGAAGCAGTCACTAACATCATGAAGACTTAAAAATGTAAGACCAAAAGTCATTCATAGGCATCTACCAATATTAGAATGTTCGTTTCTATATTCGGGTGTAAGGCCGTATTATTGAATTTTTCTATACCATATCAATAACAATTTCCGAAATTCTTAATGTAATACCATTATCCTTACAAATATTGATTATTAAGTTGAACAGATTTTTATACGTTTCTGTCCGCTTATTTGGTAACAATGAGAAAATTAATAGAATATAATGCCCGTTACAATAACCATGTAAAGTAGAAAATTGGCAGAAAAACTGTGTGAAGTAATTAACGTACTATCTAAATAAATATGTGTCACTTTTCTAACATCTGAATATTAGATTGACACGAAAGTATCACTATCTCTTCAATTCTACTGTTACAAAGTAAAAACTGCTCACCCCTACAAGTTTGGATGTTTGTCTTGTCAAGGAAGTGAAAAGTTTCCTGGATGTTTTTCGGTAAACTTGCTGCGTTTTTCTGCTTGCAGCAGATATAGATGTTTCTTCGGACACAAGCAACGTCAGATGTAACAATTGTTGATGGCAGATTTTCTTGAAGCACTCTGCGAATAATCTTCGCATGTTTTTTGGATAGGTCCTCTACAGCTTTTCGTTTGCAGGCAGTATTAACTATTTGACAGTTTACCCCCACAACGGCATCTTGGGAATGTTCTTGTATATGTTTTGTAATAGTTATATTATTGTCACCTTCGTCCAAAGTAAGGACAAATGTTTTGCACTTTCTATTTGTGCAAGTCCATCGCTTCTCACCAGTTTTCGGGGGATTTTGGAAACCATATTTATAGTTATTAATACTTTGTTTATGGAAACTGCTATGTATAGAAACTGCTATGTTACTTTTTGAATAAATTTGAATTGGAATCTCCCAAGTAAAAAATATGACAGAAACGCATGCGATTCAGGTTGTATGAAAGTAGCATTCGATGTAGAAGACCTAAAAAACGTCTTGTGCTATAAGATCAGCACAATGAAGAGAAATATTGAATTTTGCCAGACACTGACTACCTATATGAAAAGGATGGCAGACGACGCGTTTGGAGAAGCTGTGCTTTCGGTAAGACTCTATGGTAATGGTAAAACACGTTCTGTATGTTGGAGGAACAATTACTGTTTGGCATGGAATTTCAAGAACAGGCCAGAACTTATAATTTTTCATAGAACAGTAACCAGCAAAAATTACCTCAATGAAGGAATAATACCAATTATTATTCCTTTTGCTACGCAAATGCTGGAGATGAATTCGTCTAAATTGACCGCGCATGCTAGAACAACGTCTCTGAATGTTTTGGTCTGTGCTTTCACCAGAGTGTAATCCCATAGAACATTTATGGAATTACTTTAAAAGGAGTATACGTCAAAAGCCGCCTCCAGCCCCCTTGAAAACTGGAAGAAATAAACGTTATAGTAATCCAAGAGTGAAATGCTGTTCCTCACGATCTCATTCGGGGTCTTATAGATAACATGCCTACAAGTTGCGATGCGGTTATTCATCTAGAGGAGAACCTGCTGAATAATAAGTAGTAATAATTTTTTGTTGGTTTTTTGATATTATTTTTGTGCTCTTTTATTTGCTGCTGTCATTGTTGTTTACTTTATTATTATTGTTTAGTTTTTTAGATTAAACATTAGTAATCAAATTATTATTACAACACTATTGCTTTTTAATATAAAAACTAGGAGTTACTTAAAACGTTTAACTTTCTGCTCTTTGAGATATAAAAAAAATAAAAACAACTCCCGTTGTAACTTTATCCACTTTTAAAATAAAGGTAGTTTTGAGCAAAAAAAAATAGTGCTTTCACAACCCTACGATCCACCAAAACAGGACAACTGGCAAACAGGACGAAGTTACCAACAAACATAGCAGCAGAACTAACTGCATATGCGGACGGTATAAATGATAGCAGGACGAAGTTATTCGCCAACGACAAGTACAATACGATGGGTGTATTGTACTGTTACTGGACTATATTAACGTAGACAAAACAAACTTAGGTACTAACCAACAAAATAGTACAACTGGCTACATATGCCTACGATATAAATATTGAATCACGCAGTAGTAAGCATGTTAGAGAACGATAAAAACAATGCATAAATGGTCGGCTTGTAATAAAGAACCGAAAGAACAGGACTAAAAATATCATTGCATGATTGCAGCAGTAAATCGATTTGAATATTTCGGGACAGACACACAAAATGGAAGTATGCATTGAAGTGAAGAAGAGAAGAACCATGAAATATCAAAAACAAACTTAAGTCTTCCAGCGAAACATAGCCTCAGTTCAAGAGAACGATATAAAGAATCGGAGTCTATAGATTCAGATGGGTGAGACAAGAGCCCACGATGGGAGCTGGGAAGGCTATCCAGAAAAGGCAGACCAATAGGAAAGCCCAGATTAAGATGGGAACTATGTACGAACACTGCGTGAATTGTGAATATGGACTGGTTTTGGAAACAGAGATTTAGGAAGGAGGGGGCTCAATTTAAGCCGCAGCTGGTAGACATGCTATAGCGATGACTCACAGCTCTGAATCATGTTTTTTTCGCAAAATAAAGTTCGATATATAAGTATTCGAACAAAGAAACAAGAAACTGGAATGTCCGATGTGGCGGAAATATTAATAGGTTCTGAATGACAGCTTTTCCTAATGCTTCGCGCTTACTGTTTTAAGTTTATTTTAGTAGCTGATTATAGCTACTTTATTTCCACGAGTTAGTAGCCACATGATGTTGAGTGGCAACAACACAACATCCCCATATCCCAAAAAATGCCACCCATAACATCAGACCAGTTTAGAACACTTTTAAAAAATATACAGAGATCATATTATTATCTGAAGCGGTTCACTATAATAAATAATTACGATTTAACTCAATGACACTAAATTGCTATTTACGCGTTTGGACGATATAAACTAATTAATTAACTTTATGCTTTCACCAAATTAAGCGAGTGGCTACTGTTTCATGCTACTGCCTATCTCTGTGTGACAAATGTTCACGATAACCAAAAAACGGTACCTCGTCAGATGTCTCAGACACGATACGCGATACGGACCACTTGTTGCCGGGTAATGACGCG
Source organism: Pissodes strobi (assembly GCA_016904865.1). Taxonomy (NCBI): domain Eukaryota; kingdom Metazoa; phylum Arthropoda; class Insecta; order Coleoptera; family Curculionidae; genus Pissodes; species Pissodes strobi. The sequence continues at coordinate 128,636 of MU184500.1, forward strand.
ACCAATAATTGCTTCTGTTTTTTTTGGAATTGCCAGCTAACTGCGGTACTTGACCTTTGCATTCTCTCCAAATGTGTTTTATACTTTTCCCGAAAACGCATCCAATAAAACTTTTGGCAAGTTGATTGTTGCTTTGATATACTCGTAGAAGGCATTGACCTTTGCATTCTCTCCAAATGTGTTTTATACTTTTCCCGAAAACGCATCCAATAAAACTTTTGGCAAGTTGATTGTTGCTTTGATATACTCGTAGAAGGCAACTCAATATAAAATTATCGTTTTAAAGGCCAACTAGCGAGCTTTTGTCGTTGGTGGCCACCAAGAAACACTATTTATTTAAAATTATAGTCCGTCTATAGCATTCTAAGACAAAAGCATGCATGCATAGTATGCATGGCAAAAACGCATGATAACACTATCTGTCAAATATTGTTGATTGTAAACAGGCTTCAGATTTTGTGAAATAATGTTGCAAGTAGAAAAAAGAAATAGGTGGAATATTTGTATAGAAAAGGTGAAAGAAAAATACAAAAATTAACTAGCAGATTTGGAAATCAACAAAGAAGAAAAGTGTACAGAAACTGTCCAAATGTCACAGAAAATACAAGGCTATAATAATATATCGAGAAAACCAAAAAAATCCCTACAATGACACCTCTATAAAGACAAGGAAGAATAGCCTTTTGCCAATGTTTTCGAGAAAATCATTTAAGTAATGTTTTTATATCTGACGTCATATTTGAGGGGAAGAGTGCAGACTGTGACTTTTCAAGGCCAAAACTCCAATGAAATGGAATCCATCATAGGTGTCCCTCAAGGTTCAGTACTGGCACCACTCTTATTTCTAATCTATGTGAATGATTTGCCTCATCTTTCAATAAATGGCCATTTCACCATCTTTGCTGATGATACCACCATTCTGTGGCATAATAAACACTCTCAACAACTTGAGGCAAATATCCAGTCTGACTTGTGTGTGGTAAAAAAGTGGTGTGATGCAAATGAGCTTTGCTTCAATATTGCTAAGACCAATATCTTAAAATTTAAATGTGTTTTAAATGATGTTTATTTGAGCGATGATGTTGTGACACCTTCTGACCTTAGTAAATTCCTTGGTCTGCACATTGATGATGGGTTAAAATTCGAGAATCATATAAACTTATTATGCAACAAAATTTCTTCAGGCTGTTATGCTCTTCGGGTGATTGCGAATGCCTTAAATGGCTCAGTGGTCAGAATTTCATATTTTTCATTAATTGAGGCCCATCTCCGATATGTTATTTGCTTCTGGGGATCATGTTCTCAATATATCTTTAATAAGGTTTTTATTTTACAAAAGCGGGCTATCAGAAGCTTATTTAAGATTAGTTTTCGTGAGTCTTGTCTTTCCTTATTTGTTGAACACAAAATACTTACTTTGTGCTGTATTTTCATTTTGGAAACAGTCTGCCACATTTTTAAAAAGCATAAAAATTAATTAAGTGTGGAGCAGGATACGGGTTATAATACTCGAGAAACCTTATATGTTAGATTACCAACACAGATCTGAACAAGTAAAAAAGCTCGATTGTGTATAACGGGGGAAAGATCTTTAACCATTTGCCCTTGTCTTTGCGCCAAACGAATACCATTCTTGCGTCTAGACGTTCCACCAAGATACTATACCCTTACTGAATATTTTTCTGACAGATTTGACTAATAAAATACTGTATTTGTTTCACTTGTTCCTGTTCCATAAAATGTTTTTTTTTTGCGTTGCTTGTAGGTAATGTTTTGGGTCTATTTATTGTTATATGTTATTGTCTAGGATTATCTACTGAGTTCTATCTGTATCTGTAACTACAAATTTTTGGCTAACTTTAAAACCTTTATTCGCTTTATTTGACTCTTATATGTAGTTTTTTATGTAATTTTATTACACTTAGGTGTTTCTTTTGTATTTTGACCTAAGTAGTATTTAGTATGTAGTATTGACAACCCTTATTCTCTTAAAGCTTTGTTAACAACAATATTTAAGTTTGTTTTGACAATAAAGCCTATTTTGATTTTGATTTTGAAAGTTGTTTCCAGCTAGGTGCAAGTCACCTTAAACTTCTACCACGAGAAAATATTAGAAATTACCAAATTTCCCACTAAAAAAATTGTTTGGGGACCAATATCTCAGCGTGGCGCTACACCTCTGTCTGCCTAGTTTATGGCATCGTTAATAGTGCAAGGTATTGTTACATTTTAAATAGTTTTCTGTTTGAAACGGCTCATGATGCTTTATTTCCATAGGGGTGGCGTTTTCAGCAGGATAATGCAAGATGCCCTACTTCTGGCTATAGTCAAGCGTGGATGCAAGAACACCAATTATTGGCAACAATTCCATGGCCAGCAGCTTCACCAGAACTTAGTCCTATATTGAAAATATAATGGGGACTAATGAAAATTGAAGTGGAACGAACTACGCCATGAAATAAAGAAGGTTTGAACAGTCAGTTTTACAGGCCTGGACTACCATCACCGAACATTATGGCGGTGACCTAGTTTCGAGTGTACCTGGACATTTATTTAGTTAAATAGTACGAGTTAATTGGAGGTTGCATAAGTATAAGTGAGATGAATTATTTGTTGTAATTTTATAATTATTCAAGTAATAAAAATATATACCGACAAATTATAAAGATAGCATACTCAATTTTTCTCTTATTATCTCCCGGACTATTATTCCCGCGCTGGGCCCCAGGATATGTGAATGTTTCACAGTTTTGTAGTAACTTAAATTAAAATTATTTTTAGGTTTTCAGAAACTCAAATAAGTAAGTCTTTCAGAGTCCTAATTTCGTTCGGATGATGCAGATATATGAAAAATTTTCCCTGGAAATAGATAGAATTATCCTAATTACCCTAATTCGGAAGGAAGTTAAGCACATTCCTCTTTATAAGAGGAAAATGTAAATATTCTACCATTCTACCATTTTACGTTATTTTATTTAACATTATAATGAATCTGTAATTTAAAATTCTAGTTGTGTGTCGATTGTTGGCTGCTCTCTCGCAACATCAGCCATAGCCCGTCGATGACCTTCACGGAAGGAGAGCGAAAGCCTCGTCTGGCTGCGTTGCCAGCTCCTGCAATGTTGATTTCACTATTAATTGCCGATTGCTTTTTCTTAATTAAGATGTTTATTATTCACTAAAAGCGTCATTAAACTTAGTGGCTCTTCTTGATGATTATTAAATTAACATCTGGTGCAGCAAAAACAAGTATCTACAAACACATTAGCTCATATCCTGCAGTGTTAATTTAGAATGAACTCACCGTAAAAGGTTGGTTTGATAAACCCAAAGAGAACTCACATATAACATAATTTTAATTTATTAATATCAAATAATGAATGAAGAAGGATAAGAACCAGACAAAAAATAAGTAAATATCAAGAAACTGAAGGTGAACCGAGCCGAGCAGTTATTGAGAGGAATATATTAATTTTATTAATTTCTTATGTCAAAGTGATGCGTTACTAGTTAGTTAGAGACACAAGTAGTGCGTATTTCCAATCGATTATTCGAGAAAATTGTCAATATTGCGGAAATATTTCCCAGAAAATATCCCAGAATTCCGATGATAGTGAATATTCCTCGAAACTTTTGGGAGAATTTTCGTTTTTTTACATCGAATATTCCAAGCTCTTAAGTGGTGTTTGCTCGTATTTTTAAAGGGGCTTGGATAAAATAATTAGGAACGCATAAGTAGAGCATCAGAAAATTATATGATATTGTGCTACGGGTTATCATGGAAATGTTTTTAAAATGACTTTTTATATAATTTTGTGTCACTAGTTCAGTTGTCAGTTAGTTGGTGTTGACCAAAAAAGTTTTAAATTTTTATCTGTTTGGAGGTCCTTCTTTATTTTTATATAATTTTTTTTTAATTATTCAAAAAAATTTTTTCGTTTTTGAGCGGAGTCTCAAATATTTTATGTACTAACCCAAACTAACCCATTTTCGGCACTTTTGCAGGGTATCTCCCTTATTTTTAAAGATAGAGGGTTGCAGTTTTTGCGACAGTGTGCTACGTTTGTGTGAAAACAAAGATGGCGCCAGCAAAATTTTCATAGCCCGTTTGTTTTTTGAGATACAGGGTGGAGCTGAAAAGTAACAATTTTGAGGCATCCCCGTATCTCAGTTATCTTTAAACTTATGGAAAAAGTTCAAAAGTATTATAGATTTTTTTCCGTAGAATCCAGTGGTGTAGTAAGTTCCGTTATGAAGCAATCATATCTTTTTTTTTAAATGAAACACCCTGTATATTTTTTTATATTTATTAGGAATTCCAAAAATACGTAATTGTATACAAATATTTTCAGAAACAAACTAAGAATTAAAAATTTTCTAAAACTACCTTTTACGTCTAACTATAGTAGGTAGTCAGTCTATGCATGGCTAATTTGTTCGGAACAAAAAGCAAAATGTCAAAAACGGGCGCTGAATCTTGTTTTGCTAACAGTATCTATTTACAACAAATCGATGAATGAATCTTATTTTTCAAGTGCGGGAATACTGGAAGAACGGACATCATAAAACATAAAATCGACACTGGAAGTGCTCACCCCATACGGCAGCATCCTCGGAAGCTACCAGTGACGAAGCAGCAAGAGGTTACCACATTAGTCAACAAAATGCTTGACGATGGCATTATTGAAGAATCATCAAGCCCATGGTCGTCTCCTGTTGTCCAAGTCATCAAGAAGGATGGGACTACCAGATTCTGCGTGGACTATAGAAAACTCAATGACGTCACCAAGAAAGACAGCTATCCACTTCCCAGAATTGATGACACGTTGACGACACTAGCAGGATCTCATTGATGCTTAACACTCGATTTAACGAGCGGCTACTGGCAAGTAGACATCGACGAACAAGATAAGGAAAAGACTGCCTTTTCTACCGGAAGTGGTTTATATCAGTTTAAAGTTATGCCCTTCGGACTATACAATGCCACCGTTACTTTTGAGCGTCTTATGGAAGTTGTTCTACGAGGCCTCACTTGGAAGACATGCCTGGTCTATCTTGATGATATAATGGTGATGGGGAAAACTTTTGAAGAGCATCTACAAAACCTGCATGACGTTTTTAGTAGAATCAAGAATGCTCAGCTCTTACTGAATCCAAAGAAATGTTGTTTTCTTTTCCAACAAAAAGTTGAATTTCTCGAGCATGTCGTGTCATCAGAGAGAATCCAAACCGATCAACGAAAGACTACAGCAATCAAGGACTTGCCTCGTCCTCGCGACAAACATGAACTGCGGAGATTCCTTGGACTATGTACTTATTATAGAAGATTTGTTGAAGGATTTGCAAATATAGCTGCACCTCTACATAGGCGCACTGAAGAACGAGCAAATTATAACTGGGATCATAACTGTGATTCTGCTTTTAGGAAATTAAAAGCGGCTCTATATTCTAGTCCAATACTGGGATATCCGGAACAAAAGGGTAAGTTTGTATTGAACACAGACGCAAGCAACACCGGCATCGGAGCAGTTTTATCGCAAGTACACGCAGGAGAAGAACGAGTTATGGAATACTATAATTCGAAACCTGAACGTAACTACTGTGTAACCCGAATAGAGCTTTTGGCAACAGTACGGTCTGTTGAGCATTCGCATCAATATCTGTATGGACAAGAATTTCTGATAAGGACTGATCATGCAGCACTTAAATGGCTTTTGGATATGAAACAGCCTGAAGGACAGGTAGCCAGATGGCTTGAAAAGTTACAACAATATAACTTTAAGGTTAAGCACAGGGCAGGGAGATTGCATAATAATGCAGATCCAGAAGGCCATGCGAGGATAATTGTAAGCATTGTCAAAGAATAGATCAACGAGAAGGAATTACTCCCATTAGGCAAATGAAATTTGAGGTTGATCAGCAGTGGACCACAGAACAAATTAAAAAGGATCGGCTTGAGGATAGTGAAATAGCACTAGTGCTAAAAGCTAAAAAAGATCATCAACCAAGACCTAGCTGGAGATATTTCAACTAAAGGATTTGCTTTTAAAACTCTGTTGGCGCAGTGGGACTCCCTGGTGGTGGAACATGGACTTCTTAAAGGAGCCTGAGAAAGCGCCGATGGAAAAAGTAGAGCAGACACAGTTAGTGGTACCAAGGAGGAAGATATCGGAAGTTCTGGAAGAAGTTCATAATGAAAAGGCACCAGGCTTTTCATTATGATCTTCTTCCAGATCCAGATGACCAGATCCGCGACAGATTTTACTGGGTCAACTACTGCCAGGATGTGAAATCGTGGTGTCGTCAGTGCTCAACCTGTGCCGCAAGTCAAGGACCCAAAACAACTAGGGGAAAAATGAAACAGTATAATGTGGGCCTACGAACGTATCGCCATTGACGTAGCTGGCCCCAAAAACAAATAATGGCAACAAATACATTTTAGTGGCAATTGACGACTTCAGTAAATGGCCTGAAGTCTTTGCGATCCCGAATCAAGAAGCTGTTACCATAGAAGAGGTCCTTGTGAACATTGCCCAACTCTACAGCACATACCACTGCAAGAGAACTACGTTTACCCTGTGACCTATTATTCGGAACGCCAGACAACCAGGATATGGAAATTCAAGACTACGCAGACTCCCTTAAGGAAAAGTTACTAGGCATCCATGAATTAGTCAGAGAAAACACGGAGAAAGCCAGTGACCAAATGAAGACACTGATCCCAAAGCTAATTCTATGGGATTTCAGATGAACGATAAAGTCTGGTTATATAATCCACAAATCAAGGTCTCCCAAGCTAACGCCAGTATGGGAAGGGCCCTATACAGCCATCAAAGGAATTAATGGCGTAGTGTATAGAATTCAGCATAGCCCCAGAAGCAAACTGAAAGGTATCCACCTCGACAGGTTCAAAGCATATCACGGACATAAAGTAGCTGATCGGGATGATCAAATTTAAGAGGGAGCCAATGTCACGGCTAGCAACCATCCGAATGTTTTTGTGCTACCCTATAGAAATGGCCTTGCTCGTCTATGTACGAGTCATCGCCGCGCCGGCCGCGAAGATTCACGAACGCTGGAATTATCTCGATGCCCTGGTCGAGAATCATATAGAGTGGCCTCGCTTCTTACCGAGTATTCGTGATAGATTTAAGATTGTATATAAGTAGCAGACCTAAAGCGTGTTGGGTTAGTTAAGCCTTGAGTGTTGAATTGTAAAGAGCTATTATTAGTCGTAAAGTTATAAGAGTAGTTTAGTGTGTTTAATTGTATACAGTGATTAAGAATAAAGATAGTATTAGCTTAAAATAGTAACGTTGTAATTTCGTTAAGAACCCACGGGAAAAACCTAACAATATGAACCTCAGGTGTTATTCTGACTCCAACTTATACGTTTCCGAAAGGATCCCCATATTGCGGAGATACTCTGTATATTCCCTCTGGGGTTGCTTAGACATATGCGATCAATTATATTGGCAATTTTTACTGTCAGAGATGACGCAAAATAAAAATTGCTTATTCAGTCATTACAATATTTGAATAAAATTATATTTTAAGTGCAAATGCGGTTTTAGGTAAAATTTCAAAAAAAAAAAAAAAATTCTTAAAATCCTCTTTTTTAACTGAACTAACCCAAACTAACTCAATTGCACATAATGGCGGCGATAGGTAATTCAAGAATTCCTTATTTAAACATGACATTTTATAATACAACCATTTTATTACAAATAAATGACTTGAATAATGTCTCATTGTAAAATGAAACGGTATACGATAAAACTGTTTTATAACGAAGAATATTTAGGCACTATACAACTAATTTTGACAAGTAATAAGATGTTGAGGTTTGCGAAAGGTAGAGGTTGCCAGGTCTTATATATGGTAATAAGTATTAAAACTTTCAAAACAGATAATAATTTCATAGCAATATATTAGAAACTCGGCATGAGCCTAAACTTACTACCTGTTGTAAGAATAGGGTTTTATCATTTATAAATAATTAAACCCTTTTAACAGTTTAAAACGCATTAAAACAAATACTGATGACGTCATATCTCTTTTTTGAAACATCCTCTGCCTGATAGGATAACCCACTATCACGCAAAATAACTCTAACCTAAAGATAAAAATCGACGGATCTGAGCGTTCTTTTTGTAAACTTCTCTTCTAATTTTTATCGAATTTGGTGTTTTAATGTTTAAGATACTGAGTTGATGTTGATGTGGATTCTGAAAATGTAAAACAATACAGGCACCTATGCAAGATTCTCTTTAAATTCGAACTAAACGATTTCAAAAATTCTAACCATTCTAAAGAATTAAAATACTTTAATTGTTTGAGTATAATCTCCAAAATAGATTATACCCTAAAGGTGTTACTAACAAAAATCTAATTTTAAATAAAATGTAATTATCCTTTAGAATATTAGTTTGGATTAGTATATACGATATATTACATTTGGATTTCCTAAAGTTTACGAAAATCTAAAAATGAGAACATTTTTTATTTGTTAGTTATGAAAAATATCAATGTAAAACTCAATATGGCACCCATTAAAACATCGAAAGTTGACTAAGAAAAAACTTTGATACCCTGTACAACATTACATCCATGAATATGATAACCTTTTAATGGGGTGATAGATTTTTCTCCCAAATCAAAAAGAGAGAGAAACAAAATTCTAAATTCAATTTCGTTTTCTTCCAAATCCAATTCTGAATCTCACAAAATCAAAATTTCCTTTTATTTTATTTATCTATTTAACTGATAACATTCAAAATTCAAACTCCAAGACTCCAAGTCTTATAACGCAGATCTTTATTTTGTCATACACAGTTTTATACTATCAGGCATTTATAAAAGAGAAAGTCTTATAGTATCTTAAGTTCACGTATAATATAAGTGTTTAAAGCAATGCAATTCAAAGCAAAAAAATATTTATTATACAACATTTCAATAAGACAAGCTTAAGTAACTATTTTATAATGTTGTAACTACTATTTACATTGTATATTATAGAACCCTTATACAATAGGTCTACAGGTCTTATAAATTAATATATTTCTTATGGTATAAACTTGTTTATAAAGTATTATATCATTTTAAAATAAATTATCGTATTATGCGTTATAGGATATATTGTAAAAACCACTATCAAATCATTTAATACACTAATTTTCTTCTTTTTTTCTTTTTTTTTATCGGAACAAAACGCTTAATAAAGACAAACACTCCTTAAAACAACACTATTCGACTGTTATACAATAATTCATTCCTTTCAGAATTCAATTTTTCTAGTTAGGAAATTGTGTGCTAGAATGGGACACTGAAACTTGCCAACGACAAAGCAAACTAATTGGTTAATAATAGGAACAATTCTAGTTATGTACAGAAATTTTGAAAAAATAGCTAAAATATAAATAAACCCACTAAATACATAGAATTAATTTTTATTTATTTTCAACTCTGCAAATCGATAAATTCTTCAAAGGACCGAATAAATGTCAAAATCATAGCCTAGGTACTTTATTTACTGTTTATTGTAAGGCAAGCAAAGACAATCAATGCTGCTAGATGTCATGGACCTTTTTTTAACTTTTTTATTATTAGCTTGTATATTTAGCTAGCATATTTAGTTTTGATACGTTCTTGATATGTTCTTGTGTTAAAAAAGTTGTAGCCAATTTGTTGATGAAGAAATCAACACACAAACGTTTTTCGAAAAGATTTAAAGCCTCAAATCACAAATTTCAACAAACTTGCATGTTTAATTATATATTATAATATAATAATATCTAATTACTAACACTGATATTAATTAATTAAAATAATTTCAATTATTTCACGGGGTCAAGACTTTTGTCTAACCCTATATTAAATTTATATTTATACCTACAATAAATATATAATAATTTCAAAAATAATGATGACATAATAGCGAATTCGATTTACAGAACTAGTGCAAAACTCTTATAATATCTATCCTTTTTTGTCGATACACTGGTGACGCACTAGGGTCGCCGAAGTGAAGACTCGCCATACAGACCCCTAGACCATCAGGAGACTTACAACGGACTGGTTGCACGCAGGAGCGAAAGTGATATTTTGAATCTATCCGCAAATACAAAATTATACCTATTTTTTACTTCTGCCAAGATAGCTTTTTGGTTTTGAATGTACTCTTACCAAGGGAAAACAGTGTAAGATTAGTTAACTTCAAGTGGGTAATTTTCTAATATTTCGGATGAAAATAAATCTTGGGGTTGGCAGCACTGCATACGACATTCACGTTCACATTACTGCTTGTCTGCCGGCGAGGCGCGGGTGCGCCCACGAATGGCGCCGGATTGTAACTACATCTTTTAAGAGGGATTAATCAAATTAAAGAACGAGCATTCTTATAATTGGTGGCGTCAATAAATTAGGCTTTCAAAGCAAAACAAAATGTTCTTAAAACAATTCCCAAGATTTGGCACAACTTCAAACAGCTCTGCGACCAAGACCGTTAAAAATATGTATATTAGACTTTTAGACTAATTATTCTTGTATAAGGAAATAAAAATTAATTCAGTGTAGAACATATTCTGATGCCTTAAAAGAGCTCATCTTGGAACTATAAATGTGAGGAAAATTAGTAACGTCGTCTACAAGGGTAGGCTGGTAGCACGGCAGCATCAAATAGTTACAATGTTTTTTTAATTGTGCGCCTAACTTTATTTGAATTCGATGTTTACGAGCTTATATATTGATTTACACCTGCACCTGCATAATGGCTGGATAATTCGTATTTCTACTGAAATTATTGGGATGTGTATAAATCTCCATAGATTCTATAATGCTTGATTTATAATAATTATAAGTAGTTTTCTTTACATTAGCAGCATGCTCACTGGAATGATTTAAAAATGTGTATCTCTCCAATGTAGGGTTACCAACTATGCATTTTTAAGCCGGAGTCTTCGTGTTAGCCGAGGTTTTTCACTCTAATTACATTTGTAAAAATTATTTAATTCTTTTTGTCCCGATTTGCGAAATGTAAACTGCCTACTTTACCAACATTTTCATTACGAACATCTACGTCCTATGCAGCGGGAACTGTTGCCAATGCACGTTGTTCTCAAACTCACGACAAAGGTCAATAAAATATGTATTCTACTTTACGATTTTTTTTTGAAATCCCGTATTTGCCTGTCCAGCCTTTTGCCCTTTAAATTTCTGTTTGTCCATGCAAAAGTTTTCGATTTTCAAGTCTACCTCCCCTCTTTCTTCTACTGCACCTTTTCGTCTTTTCCCGATCTCCAGGTCTGTGGTTCAGCTGAGTTGGTAATTGTTAAAATATCACTAATCTTTAAAAAATAATAAACATAGGATGAAACTGTATACTGCGCCTTCCACTGCATTATTCGTGGAACTCTGATAAACAATGAATATATAGTCTCTTATGTGTATGTCGCGTCACCTGAATGTAGATCGATATATGCTTAAAATAAAGTTAATTATGGTTGTTTATCATCTCAATGAGAACGTGTGTTTTATTTATTCTAATAGGTTATGAGCCCAGGAAATAGTATAAAAGAATCGTTCTTTGAGTGTGTGTGAAAAAATGACGACGAGTTTTCTTGGAAGTGTGCCAAAACTTCGCGGTCGGGAAAACTACGACGAGTGGTGTTTTGCGATAGAAAATTACTTGATTCTAGAAGGGCAAAATGGGTGTATTCTTGGAACCGAGACGGATGCTACAAAGATAGCCCAAGCCAGATCCAATACGATAATTTTGACCATCGAACCAAGTCTTTTTGTGCATATAAAGGATACGACAGACGCGAAGAATTTGTGGGATAAATTGAAGTCGTTATTTGACGATAGTGGATTTACCCGAAAAATCGCCTTATTAAGGTCACTGATAAATATTCGCAGAGAAAATTGCGATTCTATGGGCGAATATGTGACTAAAATGGTCGAAACTGCTAGTAAGTTGAAAAATACTGGTTTCGCCATAGATGATGGGTGGGTTGGAAGCCTACTATTAGCTGGATTACCTGAAAAATATGAGCCGATGATTATGGCCATCGAACACTCAGGTATAAACATAACAACAGATAAGATGAAAACTAAGCTTTTAGACATGGAGTGTGATACTAGTGTAAATGGGGCTTTTGCTACGAAATTTAAAGGCAAACCAGACAACTCCTACTTGAGCAAGAATAAAAAAGAAGTAACTTGTTTTCGGTGTTATTCTAAAGGGCATTTTGCATATCAGTGTCCTGAGAAAAGGAAGGAGAAAGAGAACAAGAAAGAGAGCAAAGATGAGTCTAAAGACAAAGGCAAAAAACATGTTTACAGTGCACTATTTATGAGTGGCAAATTTAGCAACCAGGATTGGTATGTGGATTCTGGAGCGAGTGCGCATATAACCCCAAACAAAGAATGGCTGTCGGATGTGAAATCGAAACCAGCTGATATGCCTGATATCACAGTTGCCAATAACAGCACAGCATCAGTTGAATGTATTGGTAATGTTGAGTTAAGAAGTAAAATAGGACAGGATGTGATTGAGGTTTGTGTCACAAATGTACTTTGCGTACCACAATTAACAACGAATTTGTTGTCGGTCAGCGAATTAATCAAAAATGGCAACACTGTAAATTTTGATAATAAGAACTGTAAGATATACAACAGTGAAAACTTGTTAATTGGGGAGGCAAGCCTTAATTTAATACTAATGTTCACAAGCTAAAAACGGAAATTTGGCAACCATGTTTTTGGCAGAGGCATCAAAGGTAACTGGGGAAACACGGCATCGAAGATTTGGTCACTTAAATAGCACGGATTTATCAAAAATTTAAAATGGAGCTGTCACAGGCTTAAATTTTCAAGGAGAAATAAGAATAGAAAAGTATAATTGTGTAACATGCAACGAAGGCAAACAAACACGAAAACCTTTTCCGAAAAAGGGTTCGAGATCTGAAAATTTGTTAGACCTAATTCACGCAGATTTGTGTGGACCGATGGAGGTAAAATCTCTGGGAGGTACCAAATATTTTTTGGTGTTGGAAGACGACCACAGCAGAATGTGTTTTGTATATTTTTGCAATACAAAAGATGAGGCTCTAAAACACTTTATAGAGTTTAAAAGTATGACAGAAAATCAAATAGAAAGAAAAATTAAAATGGTTAGATCTGACAACGGTGGTGAGTTTTGTGGATTGGAAGTGAAAAACATGCTCAAGAGATTTGGCATTGTTCACCAAACCACAAATAGCTACACACCTGAGCAAAATGGCAATGCTGAGCGCATGAATAGGACATTGGTGGAAAAAGCGAGATGCTTGTTATTTGATGCAGGACTGGAAAAATGTTTTTGGGCAGAAGCGATAAACACTTCGGTATACTTAAGAAACAGAAGTGTTGTTTCTGGATTAGAAGGAAAAACACCTATAGAAGTTTGGTCTGGAAGAGTTCCTGATGTGAGTCATATAAGGATATTTGGCAGCACTGCGATGGTGCATGTACCAAAGCAGAGAAGACTAAAGTGGGATAAAAAATCCAAAAAGATGATTCTTGTGGGATTTAGTGACACCACTAAGGACTACCGACTTTATGATGAAGGCAAGAAAAATGTAATAGTGTCACGTGATGTCATAATCATAGAAGAAATCAAAAATAATAGAGAGGTGATAATTTGCTTAGACAAAACTCAAAATAAAGAGAGTGAAACTCAAACAGAGGTTTTAAATTCAGTGGGGGATCATGAAGAGCAAGAGGAGTTCCTTCATATCTTCGAGAGTGAGAGTGAGTCAGAATATTCTCAGAATGGAGATAGTGATGAAGATTATAATCCTGACAAGAAACATTTGGGTATGATTCAGAATGATGATCCAGAGCAAAATTTAAAACGATCAAACAGACTTTCTAAATCTGTGGTGAAATATGGTGAAAATGTGTGATACTTGAGTGTGACAGATTTCGAGAATCCGACAAATGTTAAGGAGATTTTAGCTAGGCCGGATGCTGAATGTTGGAAAACAGCCATGAAAGAAGAACTGGTGTCATTTGAGGAGAATGAGGCCTGGGATTTAATGGATTTACCTAAAGGTACCAGGGTAGTGGACAACAAGAGGGTGTTTAAAAGAAAGGTCAATAGTGCGAATGAGGTGGCATATCGTGCTCGTCTTGTTGCGAGAGGTTTCACGCAAGAGCAAGGTGTTGATTATGAGGAAACTTTTTTACCAGTTGTGCGGCATTCGACACTGAGACTTGTAATTGCGTTATCACTAAAGATGAATCTAGATATCACACATTTAGATGTTAAGACTGCGGTCTTAAATGGATATTTGAAGGAACAGGTATTCATGAAAATACCTGAAGGGTATGTACAAAACAATTTTAAAGGTTTTAAAGTTAAATAGGACTATTTATATACGGGCTTAAACAGGCGTCACGAGCTTGGAATGACAGAGTAAATAGTGTTTTATTAAATTTAGGCTAAAAAAAGTCAGATTTAAAACCATGTTTATTTACAAAAAGTAACGTTGAC
>MU184501.1:0-20042 GCA_016904865.1 Pissodes strobi
TATGAGTAGATATACATTAAATGCCAAATCAGAGGTAAATTTAACAAGCTGGTTTATATACATCTGTAAATTCATGTTTCTAATCTTATAAATGTATGTCTGGATTTAGCATGATCTTAAATTATATAATATGTATATCGCTTAAATAAAGAAATTTAAGAAAATGGGAATACGTAATTTGAAATAATGGAGACGGCAATAGGAAATTAATTCTTAGAAAATATGCCATCCGTTAAAATATAGGATATATCACTTAATATTATATTAATAAACAAAAAATTTGTTTATTAATAATAGCATTGCTACTACAAAGCAAAATAGTATTGAATAGCACACATCTGTCCTAAATGCTGTATTTATCTTTAATAAATATACTTGACCATTTTTAAATTTGTAGATGTAATTCACATTGAAAAGTTATCAAATCTACTAGACCTTGACGAAACAAACCATTTTGGGTAAATGTTGAATCTTGAAAATCATACTGAGACATATTGTTTTTGCTATTTTTGTATTGTTTTCTCCTTCTTCTTCTCCTTCCTCAACTCGCGTTTGCCATTCCCGGACGCAGGTCTCTTCCATCCCTTTCCACTGCATTTTGCTGTCCTCATTTACTCATGCCAGCTAGGGTTCGTTCGTAAGTCATCGATCTTTCTGTTTGGTGATCTTCCCACTCTTCTTTTTGTTAGTCTTGATCTCCACTCTGTTAGTTTTTTAGTCCATATGTTTTTACCTTGTCTGATCATGAGCTTTGTGCAACGCGACTTCATCCTTATTTTCTCTTCTATGATGTCTCTAACCTTTGTTTCTCCTGATCATATCATTTCTTATTTCTCTCTTAGTAAGATAACAAGCATTCATTGCATCGATTTTTGCGTCGTTCTAAGTCTGCTAGCATGTATCCTAGTTAGTGCTATAGTTTCCATTCTGCAAGAATTAACCGGTGGGATACACGTATAGTAGATTTTGCTTTTAGATTTATGGATGTTTTGCAATTTTTAAATATATAGCTTAGTTTACCTCGCACCTCTACACATTGTTTTAGAGGGAGCAGCTAGACAAGCAATGATTATGATCACAAGACAGGAAGCGGGCAAAGGGGGATGGCTTAGAAAGAGTGAGTTAACATCCCTGACAAAACATATACCACTTTTTTGGCTCCCCAGGGACGATATAGTCAAAAGACAATTTTGAAAAATACTTCACGGTCGTGATAAGAAGTAGAGAAGAATGGAAAAATTACACCACTTTATTCTCATATCGCTGCAAAGTACCATAAAGTGGTAAACGGACGGGACAAGAACTGAACAGGAGACCGGAGCCGGAGTATTTGGGACAGGAACCAAATTCTTCGAAGCAATGTGGAAACACCCGGTTATATTCCAGGCGGAAATTAACGCCATAGGAAGATGTGCGCAGAACAACCTCGACAGAGACTAAAGGAAGAAAGGGATTGTCATCTTCTCAGACAGTCAAGCAGCCATCAAAGTGCTGAGCTCAACTACAACCGGCTCCAGAATGGTATGAGAATGCCTAGATGGGCTAAATGAAATAGGCATTGTCACAACAAATTATCCCTTCAATGGACACCAGGACACGCTGGAATAGAAGGCAACGAAAAACAGACCAATTGACGAAGGTAGGAGCACAAACTATGCTTTTAGAATCGGAACCTTCCTGTGGCATAGAGATGCACATCTACAAGGAAGAATTCAGAAAAGAAGAGGGAACCAAATGGATCAGTCTATGGGAACGCCTTCCAGGGTTAAGGCAATCAAAGATGATGTTTCTAGGGCCCCCTCACACAGAAAGGCCAAAACACCTTATAACACTGAGTAAGAACAATCTCCGCATCCCCACCGGCTTTCTGACAGGCCACTGCCAGTTAAGAAGGCTCTTGGAGAGGAGAGGGAGCAAACCCTAGAAAATCTTCTCATGGAGTGCGAGGCAGTGGCGAACAGGCGAATGGCCTGCTTCGGGTGCTGCACCGTCGAACAGAAGGAACTTTTATCCATAGAACCATACAGAGTCTTGTTTTTATCAAACCACTGAAGCTGGATGTGGTACTCTGATTGAGAATCACATCAACGAATGCACCGTGGAAGGGGGGCAAAATAGATCTCTACAGGTCCCAGTGTATTAACACCCCCCCCCCCCCCCCCTTGATAATTCATTCAGAATTTCCGAAAGCTATTCACGAGATTCATTTGGAGATTTTTACGCTCTGATTTTCTTTTCCCAGTATGGCTGGGATGATTGTCAAGTGTTACATCAACGTTTTCAGGGATTATTTTGTGAAGTCGATTTTTAAAACTCTTTTTATTGAGGCTCCATTTAGTTCTTTCCACAGGTCGTTCATGTAAGAGTACAAGTTAGGGATATGACATTAACTTGTTTTACATCACATCGTTATGAAATTTTAATAAGTGTAATTGCGTTTTTGTATCTAAGCTCGATAATCTGTACATATCTAGAGTTATAACTTGCATTTTGCAGGAAACTTAATACAGCTTCTGTTTCTACGGAGTCAAAAGCACTATGGAAGTTAATGAAGACCAAATGTATTAGAATGACGTATTTTGCGCACTTTCCTATCAATATTTCAATTTCATATTTAAGGCTTCTAAATTATATGCTGAATTGGCTTGTTCCACAGGTTAGTAGAAATCCAGTTTTGTTTCGTTGGACATTTTTCCATTTTAAATGCATTTATTTAGTAATAGTTCGGTGGTATTATCTACAGCTTTACCATTTCTTTTATGATTTTGATATTTCCAGTACATTTGTAATTCATCTGACTTGGCGTAATTCTGATTTCATCCTTTAGAGTCGCCTCTCATTTGCATGTTTTTCCTAATATAAATTTATATTATTGCAGAGGAGCCAATGGCTTGGCTAATGTATTTTTTTATTTTTATTTCTCCCGTTGACAGTGTTGAACGTAATACTTTATTTATATGATCTTAGTATTGTGATTTCTTACACATTTGTGCATTTCTGTCGTGACTACTTTCTGCAAGTCTTTAGGGTTTTCTGATCTTTTGCGTTCTCATGTTCTTCTCTCAGTAATAATTAAAAGATTTTTGGCAGAAAGCTTCAAATATATGTGATTTTTTTATTGGGGAGCATATATTATTAGTCTTTCTATGACATTTTATCCGAATCTATTTACATTCATTTCGTATAGTTCTTTTTGATATTTTTTACCTCTCTCTATTGAAGTATCTCCAGTTGGATTGCGTTGGGTTTTGAATGGTCTTCTTCTCTTGTTTTTGATGCTGAATTTAAAATTTGCCCTTACTGACCTGCAAACACTTCCAGTATTAAATATATTTACCACTGTGCATATTTTACTATTGTTGGAAAGTTCAAATGAAGTTCTTTCTAGGCATGTCGTTCAGATTTCGCTATGCCTATTTCCTTTGCTTAAGTTTTTTGAATAACTAGACAATATTGTTTGTCTTATCCAATATACAATTTAAGATAAGGTTTTGATGTGTCTTTTTCATATTTAAAAACATTAGAGCTACGTATACAATTGACGAGAGAAGTTCTAACTAAAACTAAAAGATATATAAATAAGCAACATAACTAGAGCTAGCAAATAGTAGCAATTCGCACAAAGATATATATGATATCTGCCAGAGCAGTAAACATAATTTTGTTAATTATGACACACAAGATTATTCTTATTATTAGAAGGCTATAAATCTTTATTTTGTTAGTGAAAACAAATTTAGGCGTTTCAAGAATATCACTTAACTATCTATTACTAATAAGAGAAGAGATAATAATGGCTGTTTTTTTTTTGTTATTCATATAGTATTCTCCTTGAAAGGGACTAACTTCTCATTACTCCTAAAATATCGAATTTTCACGTATGTGACTAATAATTTATATATCGCTAGCTGGTAATTTTATGGAGTTCACGCATTCATGTGGTAAATAATAATTTACTTTGTAGTTGCCGCACTTTTAGCGTGCACGCAATCATATACTTCTTTATTCGACACGACAATTCAATAAATAAGGCATAATCGTAATATAAAAAGGAAAAGATGACTGGTAATATGATGTAGAACTTTTTATCGTTTATATCTATGCTGCTCGAAATGTCATTTACTTATGACATTTACAGACAAAGAAATTTTGTAATATTTAGCTCTAGAAAAACATGGCGCTAGTATTTTATTCCTTTATCAAACCCACGTACGTAATGAACTGTATTGTGTCAATGGACTTTATTAGGGTTACGGGTAGAGGTAAATTCTCAGGCAGGTTTGCACATTCCCTTACCGCGCAAAATGATCAGAATGCATAATGTGTAGGATATTATGCAATGGGTATATATATTGCAGGATATGGAAAAAACTGAATGAACATAAAATGCTCAAAAATTTGTCTAAATCTAAAAAACACTTTGGCCCTTATTAATACTGCTTCGAATTCTGGAGCCTGAAAGAAACGTTTGGAATTATTTTGTCGTTCTGTAGTGTTATGCGTGCATGTAGGAGTTAATTTGACTTGGCAAGTCTCAAATGTTTTTGTTTGAAGACATTCTAACGTTCAAATAGGACATTGACTATTAATACTTTCTAAACCCACCTGTTTTAATTCTCTGGAGTGATTTTTTGACTTTTCTACAAATTCTAATTTAAGGTTGCCTTTTCATACAACTCGTCAATAGCAACTTGTATCGAAATTATTTCCCGAAATGCGTGAATTAGCACACAACCTAATTTTTTATATTGTATTGGTATGGCTCCGAAAAAAGAGGCGGTTCTGGACCTATGTTCATAGGATTTTTTTTTTGTTAAAATCACCTTAAGGATTAGCATTCAGGTATGAAACACCCTGTGTAATAAAAATACAAAAAAATTTAATCTTTAAATTTATTTCCGATAAGTATATTGTAAACTACTAGAAACATATAATCTATTAATTAATTATCACCCTGTCCTAAGTTTTAACGAGAACTTGAAAAATATTGTCAACTAGCATGTGAATTAGGATAAAATCATACAGTGGAAAGTTTGAACTTAACCGTGAATCGCAATTAAAAAGAATGAGAAAAATAATCAATGGAAATTATTTGAATTAGGTTCATATCCATTTGCCAAACGTGTGTATTTGAACATCACTCTGTATCTAGCAGAAGCGGGAAAAATACTGATAATAATAATAACAATCATGTAACAAGGCAAATTAAAGGGACAGGTTTGCATTTATGCCATCCATATAAACATTGCAACACGTTTTTCCTATTAAAGTTAGCAAGTACATATTGTATTTAAAAAAAAACAAACCAAGCACAGGAGAGTTGTGTTACAATGCCCGGCTCCGGTAGTGGAGTCGTAGAGCACCACCAGTTTTGCCCAACTAAGCTCCGCTGATGTTGTACGGGGATGCTAGGCACGCATATCAAACAAAGGAACTCAAACTTAACTTAACAAGAAAACATAACCTATAATTTAAACAACAATCTATTTGCTACTAAGTATTTTTTTTCTTAAAACATAGCAACAATAGTACAGTAAAACTTTTGGCTATTTAAACGCAAAGGATGTCAAATGATTATTAAAGTAATTAATAATAGTGTTACAATATGGTGATTGTACGGAGACCAATCCTGTTAACACTCGGTACTGTATGCCTTACAACTAAGTGCTCTAAACCCTACAATCCAAAGTGATCACTTTGATTTTACCTAAGCTTATTACATATATATGTATGCGTGCCCTAGTAGCTGCACCAATTATAAATGTAGCAATAATAGTTGGTAGTGATAAATGGCCACAATAATTAAAACAATTGGCCCGATAAATGAATAAATAGAATAAAATTATTGAAAACTATCTTTAAAGCTCTGCTTTCAATGCTTGATTTATATTAAAAAAAGGAAAATTAAGAGCGATTATATCAATCGGCCAGGAAAATAAATGAACAAATAAAATTAATCTATCTTAAAGCTCGGCCGAAAAGACTAGATTTATATTTAAGTATTTAAAGAAATGATTATCAATTGACCAGGAAAATACATGAATAAATGAGGTTTTGATGGCTCTTTCAAGGCACAATCTATAGTGCTAATAAGTAATTAAACACAAAAAAAAGAAAATAATACTGCTTCTGTGCGATACCCCATTAGATCCGAATCATCAAGCTCAATTGTGGAGGCAGGAAGTATCTCTGGTGGAGGCGCCGGACACTTGTAGTAAATCCCAAGTACTGCTACTCGATAGCCCCGAGGGTAAAACTAGCACAAAACTTGTAGCCCGGTGAGAAAATTGGCTGTGGTGTAGCACGAAGATAGGTTTGGCCCAGAGATAAGATCGGACCGGAGATAGGATTGGCCCGGTGATAGGAACCTGTAATAAACCAATACGCATTAGACAAAGCCCCCTAACTTCAATGGAAAAAAACTACAGCCCCCCTTGCACAAATATATTTTCTTTATAAAACAAATCCCCCCCAAAAATTATCAATGGACTTTCAATGACCATCAGCAAATAAAAAAACACAGAAGGTACAAATAGCTTGAATATAAAAAAATAGGCATGAATCACCTCTAAAAGAAAACATAAACTTCCCATATGATCAGAACTAAAGTCACATTAAAATAAAAATTCAGATATGGTAAAAGGGAATAGATAAGATAACCCATGAAATGTAATGCAGACAAAGCAATTAAATCGTTAAATTAGACAAAAAACTGTAGCAATAATTACCTCGCCTTTGACGGAGGGTGGCTAGAGAGTCGACGGTCTCGGTTTTGGTAAGATGAGCTCCAAAGCCTCTAGAAATAACGGAAAAGGCCATTAGCATCATGGCGTCCACGTGTTTCACTAGCAATAGAAAAAAATTAATTCCAGAGAAAATCCTTACCTAGTGCAGTTAGTAGTCAAATCCCGATAAATCGGTCGTGTCGAAACACAGACAGAAAGAAAACAACATAATATCCCCAAAGAAGAGTAGTATAAAATTACAATACTAAATGTTGAGTCACTATGACTGCACTAAAGCAGCATCGAAGGGTATTTCTAGAAGAACTCTCTATTCGTTTCAGTCAATTTGCCTTTTTCACTTCTACGAGATTAGAGGGGAAAAAAATTGTAGGGCGAAGAATATGTCTAACGAAACTACCGCTTCGATACAAGGAATAATTCTAAGGTACTAAACGGTTTAGTTTCCGTTTATTATGGTTGTAAAACGACGGCCGAAGCCACAGTTAATGAGCTGAAATTAAATTGTTCAAGAAATACTAGAGCATATTCCCCAACAAAACAATAAATTTCTAAAAATCTAAATCAACAGCAGCAATTATGGGAAATAGCACATTCCTACTACCCAGTGCCGCCAACAGTACCAGCCGAATATTGCGAACATTGCAGCAGGCCGCGTGCAAAAGTAAATACAAAAATATCTGAAACCAGTGGGAGCCAGAGGTCCTAAAAAGTTTTATCAGAAGTTCTCAAAAGTTATGAAATATTTGAAGCTTAAAAGCAGGTTTTATTAACACAATTCTTAAAAATATAGAACGGTTTGCTGGCCGTTCTATGGTAATGTAATATAAATTAAGCAAAGTTATACTAATAACATAATATCCTATTATAGTGATTTGATCAAACCTAAGCGAACCACAGATCTAAAATAAATATAGTCACAAAGTGCCTGAGTGCTACATAAGAGAAAGGGATGATCAAAACAGTTACTCAAGGCCACAACAGTGTTATAAAAACTAATACACTATATTTAGTATAAAATTAATTTACATTAATAAATGCGGCAACCTTAGGCTTATTGACAGCAAAACGAATCAATAAATTTAGAATTAATTAACCGAAGAGTATTGACCTCTATTCAATAATTCTTACCGCAAATTACAGCATTTTTTTGCTAAATGCAGCGTATAAAATGAAACTTAAAAATATTTTACACTGGCCAAATCGGAATGTTACATCAGCATCAACACCTGCATAAAAAAGTGTCCACGTATAGGTGTTGTATGTAACAACACATATTATAAATAAGTTTAGAAATGTTAGCTTAGCTTAATTATATAGAATGCTATTATTATCATAATCTCCTCAACACTTCCGGCAAATTCAGAGAAAATTATGATAATATGCAAAATGCGAATATAACAATAAATATGTACATATAAATAATAAAAGGAATCCTTTTTGCTCAACATAAAATATCTATATATACCAGGGTTTTACAATAGGTATAAGTAATAAGTAAGAAATTGAGATATGACGTAAAGTTAGTATAAATAACCCAATAAACAGAAATCTAATAAAATACAAACATGTTTTAGGAAGATTTATTATCAAATACTAATAATAAACATGTATAACGGGCCGTGTGAATCTAACTATTGTGCTAATAAAAATAATGTTGCCGACCACAATACCGGCCAAAAAACAAAATATTTTTAAAAGAAAGTTAGACTTAGGGTTCACAAAAAATATAACTTACGACAGAGTTCAAGGCGCATCTTTTTCGGATAACTTTAAATGTTAACCTAATTAGCTGTTAATTGCCCATTAAAACAATCTTCTTTTGTTACATATAAGCAAGGCGCATCATGGCAATCAGTGTACAGAGTGGACCACACCTCCGGACTGGTACCAAGTGGACCAGCAATACTAAGTGAACAACTAGTAAACTGAATGTACAAACTGAAGCAACCAGCCAAGAGTCCTGGACTGAGCAGGGGCAACGATGGTTGGATGTGACAGTGAAAAATTGTTGTTATAAAGTTGAGTGCAAAATGTAAAAAATATATATATGTTGTAAGGGAATGGCATATCGAGTAATAAGCTCCGGGGACCGTCGCTTGCTAAGGGGAGGGCATGTGTCAACTAGCATGTCCATTAAGACAAAATCACATCGTGGAAAGTTTGAACTTAACCCTAAATCGCAATTATTATAAATTGTTATTAGTTAAAGTATGAACTGTTATGGTTAACCTTGTTAATAATTCAAAACAATGAGGGATACTTGCCTAAAAAGTCGAATCTGGAATAGATCTGCCAAAATTCTAAGTCAAGTGACTTTTAAAGTTAAATAGTTATAGTGTCTTAAAGTGCTGAGTAAAATTAAGACAAACTAAGAAGCCTAAATGATTATCTCATGAAATAATCAAACCTAAACATAAATTAAAACACTGCCGCTCTTAAAGAAATTTATTACAATACAGGGATCTTGTTTTAGCAATCGGTTATAGTGCCAGTAGCCAATAAGACGTTGTTATTGCTTTCTCATTAAATATTTGACCAATAGACGTTGTTATTGTTTTACCAAAGTGCCTTCTTTATTATCGCACCTGACGTAGATCGATCAATAATCTGAGCTATGTAACCTGCACGCCATCCCTACATATTGATTGATAGTTATATTCGAATAGATAATTAAAATGATCGGTGTATAAGAAACATCTTGTATTGAGGTAGATGACGAGATGTCTGTTCTAGTATTTCTTAAAGAACTTTTAGATATAGATGAGTTAAGGAATTTTGCAAGATTGTAAGTTTTTAGATTGTCATTGTGATTTTTCAATAGGAGATTGGTCAACACATTATGCAGCTTGATTTTCAATCACGGTGTTTCTTTAATTGCATTATATCACCTCCTGAATGGGTCTACCTAATTTGTTGACCATCGAAAAAAGCTGCTGACCGCCCCTTTTCTAAGAGCTTAGAGCCACCAAATTGCCCACGATGATGCTACTCGATAAGACACTTCTGCTACCACCCCTAACTACCTCCCAACTCCCTCCAGAATTACACCTCGTCAACACGTTTTTATTAAAATGTGCAAGAGGGAAGTGTAATCTTGGAGGGGGTTGAGGGGTAGGTAGAGGTGGTAGCAGAAGCGTCTTATCGAGTAGCATCACCGGAGCAATTTGGTGCCTCTAGGCTCTTGGAAAAAGGGCGGTCAACACGTTTTTATTAAAATGTGCAAGAGGGAAGTGGAATTCCGGAGGGGGTTGGGGGTGGTAGCAGAAGTGTCTTATCGAGTAGCATCTATGTAGGAAATTTGGTCGCCATACCTTCTGCAAAAGGGACTGGTCAACATGATTTCTAGATGGTCAACAAATTAGATTAACCCCTCCTGAATCAATTAATAATATTGCAGAAATTCTTCGGAAGCAATCCTTGAAAATTCACTTTATTCTTGCGGATTAGCTAAATTTAGGTACTGGGCAACTTGCATTGGGAACTTACTGAATTTGTTGATACCAACGAACTGTTTGGTATACATTACCATTTTGATAGTTCATGAAAAATCTGGAATTAATTTGATTCATCCCTTATGAAATTTCATAGAAATATCCAGAAATATGAAGCTTTTGTGGTTAAATCAATTAGTTCATGACAACGGCAAGCACCGAAAATCTTAAAAAATTTAGCAGTAAATAAGAACAAACCAAATGGATCAATCTACGGGAACGTCTTCCAGGGTCGAAGACGTTTCTAGGACCCCTTCACCCAGGAAGATCAAAAACCTTATATCACTGAGTAAGAACAATCTCCGCATCCTCACCGGCTTTGTTGTCAGTTGAGAAGGTATCTGGGTAGAATAAAAGTTGAAAAAGAGGATAGTTGCCGGTTCTGTGAGGAGGGGGAGGAAACCCCGGAACACCTTCTCACGGTGTGCGAAGCGGTCGTGAACAGGCAAATGGCCTGCTTCGGATGCTGCATCGTCGAACAGGAAAACTTCCATTCATGGAACCATCCAGACTACTTACTTTCATCAAAGCACTGAAGCTGGATGAGGTACTCTGATCGAGAATCACATCAACAAGGGTACCAAGGAAGAAGAGCAGGTCGCAGTGTACTAATACCCCAAGATCATTCATTCATGTCATTTTTAACTGACAAAGTAGTCTTTAGCATTGAATAGACTGATCATATGTTAAATGGCTTAAAACTTTTCACCAAATATCCAAAGTCCAAGTAACATATTTTCTGAGTAGAAAATTACTTGGTTTGTGGTTTTCCATTCCATAATTTTTATATACAATTGTTCGCTAGTCGAAAGTTAATGTTATGGGATATTGTATCACTTGGGTTGGAAACGAATTTTTCGGTTAAGGTAAAACGTGACTAAAGTTATCTATTTTTGTATGGACATAAAAAATATATTACTTCATACCTCTCATATCAATAACCACTAAATTGGATAGTAAGTCTTCTACATATTTTACGTAAAGATAAAGGAAGTAAGGGCAAAATAACGAGCGCATAATAAGTAAGTGTATGTGACGTTATTGTACTTGAGATAATGATGTATAAGGAACCGAGTTTGCAAAGCTGAATAAATTCGGCGTTAACCGTGGAACGGAGATGTTTTTACTACCTTCGGGTGATGCATTACGTCACTGGCGAACTGGTAACTTCAAATGGCGAACAATTTTACGCTGTTCCCGACAAATTACTAAGATTTATACATATGTAAGTGAGAGTAAGATAAAGCGCAAAACTCCGCGTTTCATAAATACCGGATAAATTTACTCGAGTGTGACATTAGCCCCATGCGAGTGTGTTCGTCGAATTTTAATGAATACCCATAAAAAACGATTTGCCGACTCAGTCTTTCTTTAATTATTGTCACAGAATTATTGCTCGCCGTAAAACGTTTTATTTAATCCAATTTACTTGGATCTAGGCAAGGCAATTATTCAGAACATCATGACTTTATTTATAGAATGAATACTCCTATAATTTAAAGAAGATCAGGGAGTTAGGGAAAACGGTTGCGCCGCTTCTCTTCCTACTTATTATTCTAGTTTACGAAAATGGACATATAGAGTAATTTAAGCTAAATACGCATATACAAGGTGTTTCATTAAGGGTGGCCAGAATACGTATCTCGGAAACAACTTGGCATAGAAATTAAGAGAAATAAAAATATTACTAAGGTGTCCATGGGAAAATTCTGCAAATTATTTTTAAGTTCTGCAATTTGCCGCAAGGAGGCACAATTGAAGAGTAAATATTAAAATTCTAAATTTTTTCCGAAAATTATTAGAAAGCGGAACAAGTCTGCATCATTTTGGTCTAAGCTTCATTTTGATCTAAGCTTCATCGGTAGGCCTTGACAAGAGTAGGCAAAGCAATTGAATCGCTGTAAATTCTAAACGACTTTTCCGATTGTAATTACTTAGGCTCGTGTGGAACAGAAATTGAAGTAGTTCTAAATATCTCATACAGTAGGTCACGATATTCCCAATTAAATTCCTATAGGGCACAGTTTCGATTATAACGATTTTTTGACTTTGTCCGGAAAATTAAAGCACACAGTTTAACCATGACATAAGAATCAGAAAGTTGACTAAATTTGCAATGAAAAAGGGTAGTTTGATATTTTCGTTCGTTTGAGTTATCGCCAAACGAATAGTTTCTAACATTTATATGAAGAAATGATTGTTTCCCTACTTCAATAGCCAAGCATTTCAGGACAAAAATATTTTTAAAATGTATGCTTGTACAGGTTTGTCACCCATTACTCCATTGGCAAAAAGCTACTTTAGAATTAATAACATAATCATAGAAAATCATAGGGGTGTATAGGCTGCGCTGGAGAGGTAGTACCTCCTAGTTTAAGACGGTCGCATCGAGAGTCATATACTGGAGCTGGTTTTAAACAATAATTGGTCCTCACAGGGCGGTCAGCTCTCACTTATGGCTCCAAGTGCCACACCCTGGAAACTGCATCGACCTGCAGGCTAAACTTCGTGAGGGTAGCCAGACATGGCGAGAAAACTAATGTTAGGCAGCAGTGACACTGAAAGTAATTTGTTGGCGTATTGCTAGATATAGAAAAAAAACGGTGGCAAATAACATAATTATTAGAAGCGTCGAAAGGATTCTCGTAACGGTTTTAATATTGCGATGAGGAAGGCAACGGAAAACCACCTCATAAAAATTTCCCTAGTTCCAATAATGGCTATGCAAATTTGTACAAAGTCCCTCAGTCCCCGGCAGGCCTTAGATAGCTAGAGGGTGCGAAGAATCCCCGGGTTTGCCATGAAAGTAGCTACGTGGAACGTAAGAGGCCTATTTGTATCAGGGAAACTAGATAACCTGGTTTTAGAGATGGAAAGGCTGAAAATCAACACGCTTGGAGTTAGTGAAGTCCAGTGGACTGGCTTAGGTAAATGCCCAACTAAAAACGGCACAATGTATTTCTCTGGAAGAAATAATAACCCAAATCACAGATATGGCATAGCAATAATAGTTGACAGAATGATAGACAAATCAGTAATCGGTTTTACACCTCTTTCTGACAGAGTTCTGATGCTAAAGCTCCAAGCAAGTTCAACAGTAGTTAATGTTATACAAGTCTATGCGCCTACTGCAGACAAGAGTGATCAAGAAATTGAAACGTTTTATGAAGAACTTAGAGAAGCACTCCAAACAACAAAAAACCATGTGCTCACAATCATACTTGGTGACTTCAATGCCAAAGTGGGACAGGGCGAAATCGAAAACTGCGTAGGAAAATTTGAACTTGGACAACGTAATGAGCGGGGAGATCGGCTAGTAGAATTTTGTCAAACCGAACATTTGATAATTATTACGAACACGTTTTTTAAACTCCCAAATCGAAGACTCTACACGTGGAAATCCCCAGCAGATGGTATCAGAGGTATAGTACGCAATCAAATCGATTTTATTCTTATAAAAGAACGATATAAGAACTCTGTTAAATCAATAAAAACTTATCCGGGAGCAGATATCAACTCTGATCATAATCCTCTAATAGCAAAAATTTAACTAAAATTCAAGAAAAAAAAAACCTAAAACTACAAAACCATCCATTAATGTCTCTTCTTTAAAAGACCCAGTAGTACGACAAAAAACAAAAGAAGAAATTAACAAAAATTTAAAAAGCTTAACACAAACCAGTTTTAATCACACAGATCTTAATCTTAAATGGGACTGCATTCAAAATACTATGGACATGGCAGGTTCAGCCATACCAAACAAGCGCGAAGCAAAACAATTATGGATGAATGAAGAAATTTCAAAACTTATGGATGAAAGAAGACAAAACAAGAACAACATTAATGAATATGCTAAACTAAACTCCCAAATTAAAATTAAAATCAAACATGCAAAAGAAGAGTGGTTAAAAAGAAACTGTGAGGAGATAGAGGAGTATGAAAAGAGGTATGATAGTTTCAACATGCATAAAAAAATCAAAGAAATGACAGGTCTAAAAAGGCATAAATTATCCACCGTACTAAAAATAGAGAAGGGAAGCTCTTAACAGATGTCAACGAACAACTTACAGAATGGACCAATTACATCAAAACCCTTTTTAACGACACTAGACTGGAATTGAGTCTTGATTTTGAAGAAAAGACAGGACCAGAAATCCTTAAAGAAAAAGTGATTCATGCCATTCAACAGACCAAAAGTGGAAAAGCGAGTGGTCCCGATGAAATTCCAATCGAACTGCTAAGGTTAATTGATAGTGACTCCATCGACATCATTGTTGATCTCTTTAACGCTGTATATACGACAAGCTTCATTCCTAAAGAGTGGCTCCAATCTACATTTATAACGCTGCCCAAAAAACAAACGCCGAATCTTGTTCTGAGTACCGAACGATTTCACTGATGAGCCATACACTTAAAGTTCTATTGCGTATCATTCACAATAGAATTTATGCAAAATTAGATATAGAAATAAGTGACATCCAGCTAGGGTTCAAAAAGGGTATGGTTACAAAGGAAACACTGTTTGGATTAAATGTTCTTATGCAGAGATGTCTGGACGTAAATCAAGATATATACATTTGTTTTATAGACTTTGAGAAAGCGTTTAACAGAGTTCAACACGAGAAACTGATAGAAATGTAACAAAGAAAAAATATTGATACTCGGGACATAAGACTAATAGCAAACCTGTACTGGGGACAAACAGCTAGAGTCAGATTAGATGACTGTTTATCTGAAAATATAGAAATACAGCATGGTGTTCGGAAAGGGTGTATTTTGTCTCCTCTCCTTTTCAATGTTTACAGTGAAACAATCTTTGAGGAAGCTCTTGCAGAAGGAGACGAAGGAATAAAAATAAACGGTCAACAATTTAACAATTTTAGATATGCCGACGATACAGTAGTAACAACAGACAGCAGTCAAAATCTGCAGAATCCGCTGCAAAGAATAAATGACTCTTGTAAACAATATGAACTCAATATGAATTTGAAGAAAACAAAGCATATGGTTATCACAAAACAACAAAATATAGACGTAAACTTAACAATTGATAACACTCCAATTGAAAGAGAACAACATTACAAATATTTAGGCACAATAATAAATGAAACTGTTGAACAGTTACAAGAAATAAAGGCCAGAATTGAGATAGCCAGAAAATCTTTTATCAAACCCAAGAAGTTTCTTTCCAACAAAGACATAAACTTAAAATTGAGGACAAGAATACTTCGATGCTATGTATTTTCAACTCTATTATATGGTGCCGAAGCATGGACACTTAAAACAGCTGAAATAAACAAACTGGTAGCGTTTGAAAGATGGTGCTATCGTCGCATGTTGCGGATTTCGTGGGTCGACAGAGTTACAAATGTCGAAGTGCTGCGTCGTATGAACAAAGAAGAAGAGATTTATAAAACGCTAAAGAAAAAGAAACTCGAATATTTTGCACACATTATTAGAGGTTCAAAATATCATTTGCTGCAAAATATTATGGAGGGAAAAATTCAACAAGGAAGGCGTTGTCAGGGTAGAAGAAGAACTTTATGATTGAGAAACCGCAGAGAATGGTTCTCAATGACGTCTAATGAACTGTTCCGTGCAGCTGCAAATAAAGTGCGCATAGCTATGTCGATAGCCAACCTCCGTTAGGAAATGGTACGCGAAGAAGAAGGAGAGAATCATAATTTTAAGACGGTGGTGTTTTAAAAATAGATTTAGAATGCCGAAGCATTCGATGTGCTCTCCGTGTATTTTTAATATTATCAAAATTTACCTCAGAGCGGGCATATGTTTGCAGATATCCTAAAAGAAGGCACTATAATAGTAGATTATTGAGGCGAGTGGCAATATGTTTCAGGTAAACGGAAAGTTCCTATCAGAACCGGTCCGATAAGTAATGAGGACAATATTATAAACCTACATAGGAAAAAGTTGCACTGCAGTGTTACGAATTATAAAAGATTTTGAACTAAAACTATATCGTGTGGTTTAATACTAGGTCCTATCAGAAGCTGACTGATTATAGCTATCGCCTAAGAGAGATGTGCAATGAAAACCCTCAATTCTTCTCTTTAGTTTATGACTGATAGTTAATTCATATAATATGTATTATAGGTGATAAACAAATCCTCATTGGATGCACCAAATGGATTATTCTTTTCTATTAATGGCCATCTAAATGGTTAATCATACTTAATTTTTTTAGAAAATGACTTGCTTATCCTTTCAGAAGATGTGCCTATTGACCCAAGATCATCCATGTGGTATTATATGTTAGTTACCCAAATCGCTAAGTTTGAGCGGGTAGTTTGTTTCTGTGACCACCTGGATACTCGATGTGCTAAATTTTTACTTGTGACAATGAATAAAGCACATTGCGTATAAAACGCAACCAACCAAACGGGACAACATGATTGAGCGAACTGAAAAGGGCATAAATTAGACTTCACGAGCTAAAATTGAAATAGTTCTTTGTAGTTATAGAGCCAAAAATTATAGTTGTATTTTGTAAAACGGAGGTGGAATATTTAGATGTAATGCGGTTAAATCAACACTATTTACCAACGTATCACAGTTCGTATTAGTTTCCTCCCTAATGATTTTAGCCAATTTGTTAGGATTTTGCAGGAGTTTAAAATCTTCTTGTATATTAGCCAATGGTAGCACCATAATTAGTCACACCTTAAGACATTCACTAGATAAGAAGAGTTGTCCAGATGAGTCTAATTGTTCAGCTTATAATTTTGGTTAGCCGGCATGCATATTTTAGACCGTTTCTGAGTCTTATTGCCGTATCCCCGATAATTATGCTAACCAGAACACCGCTCACACGAAGGTTGGTTTGGGCAAGTGTCAGATTTATGAAAACGTCCATAATACTTAAGAGAGTAACACCAATATCGGGTAACACCAATATCTCAGGAAATATCTGAGGAGGCCAGCGGGGTAGATGCTGATTGCGACCTATATAAATAGGCCTGGTGCAGTACAAAAGAGAGTTGGGAGGGTTGCGAAGGAGTGCCTGGAGAGCCTACAGTGGAGGAGGGGTATCCCGAGCCCCGGCAGCTGCTAGGCTCTGCAAGGTGATGTCAAGAGACAAACTCATCAAATTGGGCAGTGTCCGTAAGCCAGGTGGATGCTATACGTCCTCACCGACGGGTACCCTACACCAGCTTCTGACCACACACTTCCCAGGCTTAACAGGTATGGGCCGGGGAAGTGGGGTCGTGTTCAGCATTAGCCTGACTATGACGCCGCCAAAAAGATGGTCACCTACAATAGGCTAAGGTGGGCAATCCAGACCTTTGCTCCGTTTAATGCGGCAGGTGAGGGTGGGGTCTTCCCGGCGCTGTTGTAGTATGACGGAGGGCTCCTTAGCACGCTGCTGATGGACCTTTTATCTAGCAACGTGTGGCCAGCACGCATTCTTAATGTGTCACTCTATGTGGCATGCATGAACACAACTTTTTTGGGCCTCCATCGCATACGTGTATGTGCCGGAGCCCTGGAGGCATAACAGGGTGGTGTTCATTCCCAAGGCGGGAAGGAACGACTACACCGATACGAAATCGTATCGACCCATTTGTCTGATATCTTAGGGAATGGGTGGCTCTAAGGACCCCTCTGAGTCGGGAACAGTACGCATACCCAACGGGCTGGTCAGTGGGCTCAGCTCTTCACCACCGGGTATCCAGGATGGGGGAGGGGCTGGTGGCGGACGGCTATCGGTGTACGTGTTTGCTGATATTGAAGGAGCCTTAAATGACACAGGCGTAGGTTCGAATCCAAACAAGGTAGAGATGGTCATTTTTACCAGGAAAAGGAAGTTGAAGGCCTCTCCCAACATCACGTTGGAACGGACCCCTCTTGTGGCTAAGAAATGCGTCAAATATCTGGGTCGGCTCAAGACCGAGCTCGTTGCTCTGCGGGCAAGTCCGGGGCTGGGGGGACCTGGCAATTTGGGCAGAAAAATATGCTGTGAATCTATAGAATGATGATCGCTCTGATGCTCATGCATGGAACGGTCGTTTGGTGGCTAGAATCCATGAAAACATCGTCCAGACTAGCGCTGACGTGGAGGGACAATGGCTCCTGCCATGGTCATGGCGGGGTTTGTCTGGGGACCTAGTCATCATGGATATGTCAGGTGACGCGATGGTCTCTGAGATAGGCTTCCCTACGATGAAGGGAAGGACAGGATCCTGGGATGGTCTAGTCTTGTTCACAGACTGGTCCAGAATGGGAACACTGTCCGTAGCTGGTGCGTACTGTGAGGCCGTGGGATGGCCGTGGGGCGCCCCACTGGGCGAGCACACTACGGTTCCAGCGGAAATTTTTGCGATCATGATTGTAGTCTGGGAGTCTTTGGTGGGAGGATTTTCTTCTGTTCCGACAGCAAGGTCGCACTCATGGCGCTGAAGTCGGTCCACATGTGCTGCTTGTTGGTAATTGAGTGTAGAAGCTGGCTGATTGAAC
This sequence comes from Pissodes strobi, assembly GCA_016904865.1. Classification (NCBI taxonomy): domain Eukaryota; kingdom Metazoa; phylum Arthropoda; class Insecta; order Coleoptera; family Curculionidae; genus Pissodes; species Pissodes strobi. The sequence continues at coordinate 18,713 of MU184501.1, forward strand.
TTGAAAAGCTTAAAAAGGTTACTCTGGTCTGGGTACTGGCACACTCGGGAGTACCGGGAAACGATGCCGCTGAAGCCTTAGCCAGACAAGGCTCCGCACATAGATACTTGGGGCCTTATCCCTGTGTAGGGACCGCCCAGTGTGCTCGTGAAAAATTCTTGGAGGTCTAGACGGAAGGTTGGGCGGAAAAGGTATGGCGGAAGGCTCCGGAAATAAGACAGACGAGGCTCATAATACATGGGTCCGCGAAGAGTCTCGCCATGGGGCTGTTGTGCCTACCTAGGAAGGAGTGAAGGGCACTGTAGGTTTAGACGGCACTTGACTCTGCTGAGAATTGCAGAGTAGGGGAATGTAGATGGTGCATGGAGGACGAGGAGACCCCATACCATCTACTTACGGAATATCCTGCCGTTGTGTGAGCAAGACTCAGAATTCTTTGCCCGACGCTGATCGAGCCAGATTCAGTTCGTCGTGTTAGTCTGGGCTTTCTTAAGGTGAACCGGGATCCTGGAGGTTCTCTAATGCCGGCTGGGGGCACAAAGGGCCTAATTGGTGGCTTAAGTGCATGACCCGCTAGGGGTCATCCCTTCTTTTACTGATACTGATAATGAATATCAATATCTTCATATATTTAATAAGTTTCTGATCCAATATACATTTTACCAGTACCCATAAATTTTTGAAATAGGGAAGGGAGCATTCCCAAAATACTGTCCCATATTTTTTTTTCAAATGTAATTTTGAGTTCATTACTCCCGTTAATGAAGTAATTTTGCTCTCTAATATACGCTTCCAAATCCTCTTTTCTCATCCCATAATAACAACCTGTTATCTGTATTCATGGTTTGCTTTGCTTGGCATTTCTATTTTGTAACCAATTATTTTTGTAACAGCTTCTTTTTTAGTTAATCTAGATCTTGTTTGTCTTGACACTTAACAATTCAATGTCCTTTGGCAGTATTACGAGTACCACTAATAGCAACAATTGCTATTTTGTACAACGGATATAATAAATATACTTATTGAATTAAATTTTATTGAAAATTATCAATATAAACCTTTAATTTGGTGGCGTTATATAGATGACATTTTTTCAATTTATCCATATAACGAACATTTTCTTAACGATTTTCTAAATCATATTAACACCATAGAACCCACAATCAAATTCACTATAGAAAAAGAAATTAATGAACAACTTTCATTTCTTGACATTCTTATTAAAAAAGACTTGAATAGTTTCGAAACAAAAATATACAGAAAACCAACACATACAAACAGATATTTAAATTTTAATTCAAATCACCCAATAATGGTAAAAAAGGGGGTC
>MU184501.1:20052-71030 GCA_016904865.1 Pissodes strobi
ATTTAAATTTTAATTCAAATCACCCAATAATGGTAAAAAAGGGGGTCGTAAAAAGTCTATATGATCGAATGAAAATAATTTGTAATAATCAAAATTTCAACACAGAAAAAGAATTTTTGAGCAATGTTTTGATTAATAATAACTATCCTATTGATTTCATTCAAAAATGCTTTATAGAATTTGAACAACCAAATATCAGACAAAATCAAAATAGACCTATTACGAACCTCTTTATTCCTTATATTCCTGGTTTATCAGACAAAATAAAACGAATAGGTAATAAATTTAACATTCGTACAATTTTTAAAACAGAAAACACCCTTAGATCTAAACTAACAAAAACAAAACCACTTAATGAAAATGAAACTACTAAAAATGTCATCTATAAAATACCATGTGAATGTAATAAATTTTATATAGGTGAGACCTGTAGACCATTATCAAAACGTATAAAAGAACACCAAACTTATATTAGAAATGCACAATTCCACAAATCACATATTTGTCAACATGCATTTGATAACAATCACAGAATACAATGGAACGCTTCTAGTATTTTGGCAAAGGAGCCTTCTTCTAAAAAACGTAAAATTAAAGAAAGTGCTTTAATTTTATTAAATAAAGATAAATGTGTTGCTTCAACTTCTGTAAGTTTCAATAGTACATGGTTACCTTTGCTAAAAACTGAAGTTGATAAGGGACACTTAAAAATTAACTAATCCTTTCAACAAAAATCATTAAATTCTTCCAAAGCGAATAACACCAAATTATATATATATAAAACTTCATAAAAAAAATAATTTACCAAATAACACCTTATTATCAAACTAAATACCAGTTACCCAGTAATTAAATATGGCATTATAATTGTCATCTTGTCAAAGTCAGTTTAAAGCCTGACAATCTGCAAGAGCTTTTTACTGTTTTATTGTATTTGCTAACCATTTTCATTTTTAGTTTTTTGCTTTTCTTGAAAACGGTGTCCGAATAGACACCGAATCGACGAAACTAGGTACAAATTTCATAAGGGTCACTAAACTTGCACTTGTGCGGTTTACATCCTTGAGCCGGGCCCGAAGTGGCTCTATAACAATCTAAACAAAATTTCAATCATTTGTGGAGCAAAAGGCAATCAATTCCAGGGTAAATATACTTATTATTGTTTCCATAAAATTTTTCCTACGATGGGCTTTAAACATGCTCAAATTTTTTCTTTCACATAATTTGAACTAGTCCTAAGCCTAGATAAAGTTTGAAGGGAGACACGGAATTTGTCAAATGAAGACCCATTATCACTAATCCAAGCTACACACCTAGAGAACTTCAAATAAAACCATTTATTCAATGGAAGTGATAAATAGAAATTATTTTTTGGCTATAACTGCAATCAACCATGATATCGAACTGCATTTTAGACGTTTTTTCATGCAAAGGTACGACTTTCCATTATAGTAATTATTAATTATACCATATGCATATGTTGAAATTTTCGGACAAATTTAGAATTTTAGTATTACTGTTCAATTTTGTCCCCTTGCGGCCAAATGTGGAACTTAAAAATAATTACGAAGATGGCCATAGTAATAAATTTTTTTTACTACTAACATGATAAATCACCATTATTTACTCTATTCCTTAAATGAGAAGTAACATTTCTCTCCCTAGGTAAATAATAATATTAAAAAAACCTAGGTCAATAATGAAACGGAAACGGAAAATATCAAAATGTCAATCTTGTTAGTTTGACAACTAGTTGTCATTTCGGATTATTTGAAAAATGAGTAGGAAATGATTAATTTTAAAATCTAATCAATTCAAATAATGATCAGGATTGTATCAGTGCTATTAGTAAAAAAATTATATACAGTATGACTCACTTTTCATGACTCCCCATAATATTCTTATTAATAATGAGATTTTGTCAAAATTTAGATGGAGAGAAGGTGCTTTGCATGTATGGAGCTGTCAGGAGATTATTAGCGTTTTTTGGCGAGTAACCACGGTTAACTACAAGTAATACTGAAGTAAGTGCCAAGCGGGCACCCCACAACAAATTGTACTGTCTGCTTCTGTCTTCGCCAAAATACCGTAGTTAGATCTTGCATTGCTAGAAAAGAATATAGACATTTTGCATATTTATTTGAAAATGATCAGTTTGATCAGTGCAGAACGTTTACTCATATTTTTAATGACAGAATGGTGGCCTCTGGAGGTAAGCAAACTAATGGTATTTTTTCGATGAATATGTTCAGGATACTTTATGCTGCCCAAATCCCATTCGGGGCACATTTGTGTAGGAATTCCTATGCGTATGAGGCTTCTATAGAAGAATTTCATGAACGTATAATTTACAAACTTGTTCAGAATGGAAAAAACAAACATTTCACATGTTTAACGTTTCAAAATTAATCCGCCATGACTCCATCAAACCTCGAGTACCACACCTCGTCACGTGCGTAAGTTGTAGTAAGCCGTAGTTGAAAAATGATGATGTAATAGTGACGTCACGAAACTTCCCCTCACTTACCACAATTAAATTAATCCTCGTGAAAACAAAGTAGTATCCTGTAGTATGCCGTTGTTAATTGTAGTTAGCTCGCGAAAAAACGCTTCTTGTTACGATATCTGTCAGTTAGACAACTGAACTTCCAGGCTACTTGATATTTCGAACTATTCGAAAAATAAGTAGAAAATGACTAATATAAAAATCAAATCGAATCAAATATGGTAATATATCAGTGTTAGTAGTAAAAAAAATTCTATATATACCTCGGTTGAGAAGGCCATTATTAACCTTGCACATTATATCCTTCGGCGCTCCGCGCCTCAGGATATAAAAGTGCTCGGTAAATAATGGCTTACTTCTCAACCTAGGTATATAATATACTATTTCTACCGTGAACTTCTATGCCCAGTTGAAACACCTTGTAAAATGCTTTTTTACTGTGACGTACTCTTTAATGGGCGTTCTAGGTCCTTACACTATCCTAAATGTGTTGATTGAAAAATAAAATACTTCAACTATAAAGACACAAGCTATAAAAAGCTTATAAGAATTCTCGATTCTTTCAGTTAAGCAAAAAATCCTGTCCGTTTTGTCAAATAGGAAAACGAATTAATATTTTCAACTGCTTCTCAAAAAAAGCGAAACATATTGCTTTCCTTTCGAGATTTGGAGGGATTATACATGAATAATTCAGTAGGGAATCGTTAGGTGAAAATCTTTTAAATTGTTTCGAAAGATTCGATAAATAAACGTTTGACGCTCGAGTTTGCCGGCCGTCTGTTATATAGCAAAACATCGGGTTCTAGAATCCGTTTTTATTTAATTAAAAACTTCTGTACAAAAACTTCGGAATATGAAAGGTTTGCTTTTAGAATGTTTCCTTCATGCCGCAGTCATTAATATTGTTAGATGTGCAGTGGAATGTGCCTTTTTGTTTTTCACTTCCTTGTTTCAAATATTATTGCGCATTGTATCTTTATTCAAAATAGTTGGTTGCTAAATATACTTAATTTGCTTGGGTTATTATAAATCAGGTCTTGTCGCACGACATTACGACGTCTAAAAATTTAAAGGCTGGGTAGGTAGACGATTTTCGATTAAATTAGATTTTATATATTTTGTTTTATAACTTATTTAACTATATAGGTAATCAATTATTACCGATTAGCCAGTTGGCACTGACTCCTTATTAACTTCTAATTTCATTTATTTATTTGCACCTCAGAATAAAAATAAAATTAAGAGTGAATAAAGTTAAGTTAACAAAATTTACAGTGAGCGAATCGTAAACCAGAACGAACTGTTTTCCTCACTCTACTAGTGAGGGGGTTAAATTTATTTTAATGCGCCACTAACTTGTTGACGGCACAAGTCGGAAAATCCACCAGTTGTAAGCTGGAACTCGTTTTGCTACGCAATAAAGAAATATATATGGAAAAAATTAAATAATAAAACCAGCGGTTAAATCAATTCAAAAAAACGAAAAAAGCAAAATGATTCAATTATTGAGTTGGATTAATTCAAATCAACTATACTTACAAATATGTTTTTGAATACTAATACTAAAGATAATAAATTAAACAGAGAGATAGGTGATATGTCGGTTTGCTACCAAAAAATGGGCGGTTTGTTTGTTTACAAGAGTGAGACTCCACGTCAACTGAATTAAAAAAAATATATTCCATGGTATTCTGTTTTATTTAAAATTATGCCACTATGCTTAACTGTAGCGCCTATCTTTAATGAAAGAGAAATAAAAATAAAAGATTTATCTATGCAAATACTAAAAATCGTTTACTTTACTTGCAGTAACACCCGAGGTATAATAATTATGAAAACTAAGTAAATTAATTGAATACGTCAGTCCACGACTGACGTACAGCAAAAACACTTGCTATTAAAGGTTGGAATTACAAATAAGTAATTGTTCTATTAAACTTAAAAAAAATAAATGATGAACCTGTTGTGTCATTTAATAGAGAAGCCAACTGATTAAAAAAATGTTAGTAATATAGGTAACCGATTATTACTAATAATACTGAACACTAAATAATCGGTTACTAATTACCTCAAAGCATCATCATGTTCCGTTCACACTCCTGAGGTCACTAGGATGTTATACCAATTAGTAATATTGTGAATACAATCCGTTAAAAGCAAGCTCACACATGAAATCTAAGATGGTATACTGTAAATCTTATTGAAATAGTTAATTTCGGTTAAGAAAAAAAAATTAAATTGTCTTAAGTTAACGTAGGATTAAATTAATGTTAATGTGCTAAATAAATAACGGCAGATAAAAAAATAAGTCTGAAACGCTGAAATGTATGTTACTCGGTGAATAATTAAATATGTCAAGGCAATATGTTGTAACAATCATTTGGATATGCTCGTTCCAATGTCAGTAATTTTGAATTTTCTGTATCAACTCGCGATTAAATATCCAAAAACAATAACTTACTTTCTTACATTCAAAAACTGTAATATAATCTAGCACGCCATTGGAATTCCTTAGCATAATGTTAAATGAGATGTCTACGCTACTGGTTTTGGATATTTGGAAGTTAATTTGAATAGATGGCGATGCAGATAGGCAACCAGTAATACTGTTGGGTGAATATATATAAGGCATCAATTTTACAGGTTTTCATTAGTTTCAAACATAACTGGTGTTTTGTTTTGACAGTTACATAATTATGAATGTTTTTGGAGGATATTTGATTGAGATGTTTTGGAATTGCCTTATTAGGAATTGAGTTCGTGTTAACTTAGTCGTCGGCGTTTGAATTGGCCTCGCGTCAACGTGCGGAATCAGTTTTTATGAGAGCAAATAAACAAAACCGATCGTCGCTGTACGTGGAGTCCTTTCGAGACAAGGCCAAAGGTGATAGTGTCGGTAAAATTATTATGGTTTAATTATTTTGAATTAAAGGCAGCTAGGCTGGATTGAATAATAATATTTGACTCTGTAGCATCTTAGGATGGATTCGCTAAAAACCTGAAGCGGAGAACCAGACCAACAGGCTCTCATTGAAAATCCCTCATTGAAATCTAATTGAATACTCACTTCAATCCAATTGTAATCTAATTGGAAATATGGAAATCTAAGTGCAATACTAATTTAAATCGAATGGGAACACCAAATTTTTATTTCCTCTAATCTAAATTTAAATCTATCTCTATTTAGAGATTATTACCATCTTGGTGATTACTTCATGCTAATTTCAATTCATATTATGATCGGATGAGGTGACTATCGATCACTATCAAAGGGACCTGGATTCTAGGACAATGCTCCAATCTTAAATCATAGCATGGTGGCAGCAATATAGTTGCTGATTTGGAAAGTGGAAATTATATGGTCGGGATGACTACGTGATTATGAAACCACTCTGTAAAGAAGCGCTGGGAGGCCCTGAGCCTTCTCGTTGTCTAGAAATCCACAAAGATAAGTGATTTTTTGAGAAATGTTTATAAAATTCTTGAAATGATTTCTTAACTATAGAAAAGCCAACAATTTGAAATATAATTTCATATTTACCGTATCTTGTAGATTTAGCTTATTGTACATGTAAGTAACTGTACATTTATGTTACCGTATCTCAAAATTATCTTATCTACGTATCTTGAATCTAATTATATTTAGCTTATTTTATACATGAGTAACTGTACATTTAGTTGTCCGTATCGCAAAACGAGATTATATATCTTGAACTTTACTTACATATAGCTTATTGTACATTTAATTAACTATATAGCAATATTATCTTATCTCCTTTCACTAACTTGGATTTTGACCAGATCAGTCAAAATAATTATCTTCATTATCTCTATATGGTGGTGGTATTCTGTACATATTCGGTATTAATGGATACTCGGTATTATAAATGATTAAATACTCTACATATTTGGTATTAATTTTCAGAACTTTAAATCCCAGTTTAAAATTATAAATTTTAGTAATCTCTCATTTAGTAATTATCTTTACTTTAATTACTGCATAATAGGTATTGTTATTATCCTGGCTATAGCTACTTTTCTCAATTAATAAGAGTTTAATATATGCTGAAATATATAAATTGAATTTCTTTCAGAGACGTCTGTTAGATTTCGTAATTATCTTCTCGATTTTGCCATAAATTATACTTAAATACAATTTTCTGTCAAAGGTCAATATTTTAATATCAACTTGATTTTGCTCAATTCTGAGAATCCTCGTGATCAGAGAGTTGATTTGGATATATATATGTAGAGACATTTCTTGACTTATTAGTGGACTGATTGTAACTTATGTGCTAGTAACAAGACCATTAATTTTAAATAGGGTCGTAGAGCCAATTTAGTTTGCATTAACCGTGATGTTTGCAGTTGCATTATTTGCAAATAGTATCCAAGTTAGCGATCTAATTATAGAGTTATCTTGGATCAATTCAGATTGATAAATATTGAATATATTTTTCTGACCTCTACAGGGTATTAAGTGATCTGCATAACTTGAAGGATATGTGGCCTGAGTCAAATATTATTATTAAAAATTCTTAGGAATTTGCATCTTTTATTTCTTGCGTTTACTTACCTAACATATATAGTATAATCTGACAATTGCACTTATCTTTTCTTATCTTTCTTATACTTTAGACATGGCCCCCATAAAATTGAATTTTCGGTACTCGAACTCGCACCCCTAGTGCCACCGCAATATGAAGTATCTGAGCAGCGACAGGATAAGTCAAGGAACATTTAACTCTTACTTTTATTTATTCAAAAGGTTTCAATTAAAATCGAAACAACAAATATAAAAAAATTAAAAAGGGTTTAGAATGTTATAATGTCATGTATAGGGCGATATGAATGAACCAGCAAATAATATAAAAAATAAAATTTGCTTATCTGACTTCATGGTTCGCTTGGCTGGGCAACCCTTAAAAGGGAACGTACCCGATCCAGCATGATAGACTTAGACTTGAAAAGGACTCCTACACGTCGAACAGACATGAAGAACTTTCTAGGTGATGGTACGGAAGTACTTTTCACGCAAAAAAAAACCGTGTGAAGGGTTTTATAAATCTGCTAACTCTGAAATCCCTGCTTTAAAAGGTAAACAAGACACAACCTTACCCTGGAATTGATTGCCTTTGGCTCCACAAATGATTAAATTTGGTTTGAATTGTTATAGAGCCCCTTCGGCCCAGGCTCAAGGATGTAAACTGCACAAGTGCAAGTTTAGTAACCCTAATGAAATGTGTACCTATATTTCGTCGATTCGATATCGAGTCGGATATAGTTTTCAAGAAAGGCAAAAAACTAAAAATGAAATTGGTTAGCAAATACAATCAAAGGCAATCAATTCCAGGGTAAGAATGAATCCTCCACAACAATATAGAACATATTTACAAGACACAACCTCTTACGGAGACAGTTAAATATCCCAGTTACGGAGTGAGTCCATGCACCAAATCAATAATACACTAAAAATAATTATAATGTACTGCATAAGACTGAAAACAGATCTGGTAGAGGATCCCACTACCTACTGCAAAGCCTCACACTCACAATCACAAGAGCTTAACTCAAATAAATGTCGTGGCGCAAACATAAATATATTTTCATTATTTTACTTAAATCGTTCTTCTCAATTATCTCATCTACAGACTTAGACTTGCTAACGCTCCGCCTAATTCGCGGTAGTCATTCGACAGGGCTACTAAAAGTTCGGTCTACGTTTTTCGGACAATTTATTCTCACGACGGCGACGTATGACAGCATCTGCGATCTAAACCACTAGTGCTTTTTGTGATTTTTTCTATTTTCCCATTCAGCTACGCACTACGTAGTGCACTACGACATCGACAGGCATATATATCGTATCTGTAATCATTTGGATAGTAACGACTACAGATACGATCAAAAGCGGTCCCAAAAACAATTATTTACAAATCCTAAATCGATAACATGATAGTTCGGAATATACATCACTAAAGTTACTCGACCGATAGGGAGGCCAAAGCGCGCTTTCTACGATAGGACCACAAAGAATGCTAATTAAGGTAAATGAATGCAACCCAAAACAATACGGCATTTTAAGATGGTATAATTTTTCATATAACTCTCAACATGAAGTAACAATTACAAGACGATGTGGGAGTAAACTCTCATGGTTGTTTTCATCCCTTTTCGCACTTTAAAAACTGTAATAAACCCTGTTTTTTTTTCTATGAAAGCTAAAGGAACTCAAGAACATTGAAAGTAGACAGTTTGAATTACAAAGTTAACGTTGAGAAAGGCTAATTTGAGAAAAAGATTGCAATAATAAACCGTTTAGTAATTAAATTGGCAGAAGCTAGCAGCATCAGGAAAATATGTGGAACACATATGCGAGTTTAATGTTTCGAAAGAAAACTGGAGTTTAAGGTCCTAAAGCTCACTAAATACTAAATATTTATTTCTTTTAAGGCTAGCACGCACATGTGTGATGGTGGCGGTTTCAAATATCATCTCAGACGAAATAGGAGGGCCACTAAAAGATACGCATAATAAGAAGGCTACTAACGACGACGACATAGCAGTCGATTCCCTAAAAATCGGCTGAACTGCTTTACTAAAATCAGCATGCAAGCTATTCGATTTTTTGCTTGGAAAAGGGAGCAACACCTTTCCAGTGGGTTAGTGTCATAATTATAATCCTGTCATGACCTCTATGTCATGACGCCATGCCTTGATTGGCGTGCAGGTTATGTAGCTCAGATTCTGGATCGATCTGCTTCAGGTGAGAAGAGATAAAGAAGACACTTCAGCTAAAAACAATAACAATATCTATTGGTCAAAAATTTGATAAATTTGCATCCGATTACTAAGGTGCGCATATTTTGATAATGATTGAGGTATACTTTTGGATTGTTTATAGGTCTTTGGTCACTGTTTTATAATATAGGTTTCTTTTAAGAGTTGTGTTCTGTTTTATTTATGGTTAGCTTTGATTTAGTTCCACTCAGAGCTCACACTGCACTCTAACCATTAGACAGATTCTACTTTAAAATTATCTTTCTTAGAATTTTGACAGATTTATCGTAGATTCGACTTTACTATTTCAGGAGGATAGACCGAGACTTGGGTCTAGGTAGTAGATAAGGTTACAGGCTAGGATCTTACGCACATGTGTGCTTGCAAGGAACTAGTTTGGGTGAGCGACAAGGGCTGCTAAACTGATGGTCCGTTTGCATATTTATATAGTAAAATTTGATGCTCATTGCACGTGTAAGGTTTATAATCGCTTGCGTTGACCTTGCGTTGACCACTCGCGTTTTTCTATAACTTGTCTAGAATGCTTACATAATATTTTCCAAGTTCAAGTTCAAATTTAGGACAGGGTTATATTTACTTAATAGCTTATGTACTTTAGTAGTTCATCAACTGGCAAAATCACAGGTCCATAACCCTTCTACCTTATTTGTATAAACCATTATCAGAATCATCACCAAGAAGTTGACAAATTAATTCGACCTTTATCAACCTACATAATATTTTCCAAGATCAAGTTCAAATTTAGGACAGGGTTATATTTACTTAATAGCTTATGTACTTTAGTAGTTTACCAACTGGCAAAATCACAGGTCCATAACCCTCCTTCTACCTTATTTGTATAAACCATTCTCAGAATAATCACCAAGAAGTTGACAAATAAATTCGACCTTTACCAACCTCGTGAACAAGCTGGCTTTCTAGGCAGAAACTATCATTTACAAACAATTAGAACTCGTATGAATAGAATAAAATAAGCATATCTGCATAATCTTAGAAAATACCTTCTATACAATAAATCAGCATCAAATGATACAGACGCTTGCAGAATGCCGCATCAATTACAGATACATTAATGTCATTAAACAGGTGTGTCAAGAAGTGAAAGTAGATGCCAAGCTGCAGAACGACTCCCAAGATGTCGGCATAGCAAGAGGCATGCGCCAAGAAGACGTCGTCTAACCAAAATTATTCACTACCCTTCTAGAACACATGGTCAAACAAATGTACTTTGGTAATATAAGAATTAACATAGATGGCGAGAAACTGAACGAACTGAGATTCTGCAGACGATATCTTATTTGTCGCAGGTAGTATAGACGAAGCAAAATAAATGCTACAGAGGCTCAAGACGATATCAAACTTCGTTGGGCTCAAAACCAACAAAATCCAATACATGACAAATCTTGTTATGAGTGAGGCAATCGAAATAGGTGGAGAGGGCAAAGTTTTGCCATGCAATCTCTATAGGTAGTGACAACACCCGCGTAATTTTAAGAAAAATATTCCTTACCTGGGTGGCTTTTCCAAAGCTGCACAACATCTTTAAATCAGACATTTCAATATACTTAAAAAAGGAAAGTATTCAAGCGGGGCGTGTTGCATATGCTCACATTTGTGGGTGAAAACTTACAAAAAAACACTAAAAACAAAATGTATGAATCGCACAGAGAAAAATATAGAGCAAAACTTTAGGCATTTCTCTTAGATACAGGATTTCAAAAAACAGAATAATGCGATTACTCGTAGACCAACCTTAAAGTGGAACTGGGCTAGCTATGCAGCGTAATTTTCGGACAAACACTGGGCAAAGAAGATGCTTACATGGAGACCACGCAGAGATGCTTACCGACGTAGGAAACGCCCACCAACCAAATGGACCGAGGACATTAATCGGATACAGATCAATAGAATAGAGGCAGGACATGATAGACAAAAATGGATACAGCTACGGGAGACTTTTGCTCAGCAATGGACGCAAATGGTCACTTGATGATGATCATGATGATGATGACGATATATTACAGTAGCTGTTGTTATAAGAACAGTTAGTTACAAAACAATAAACACAGAAAAGATAAAGTTATAATACCATGAATTTTTTTATATAAATAATATAATGTAACACAGTACACATACTTTAAAACCATTTATGATTATAGAATACAAATTCGTCAGTTAAATAAAATATTTGTTCAATCAACAATTCAGTCACCTATTTTTTAAGGTTTTTATTCATACTTTTAATATGTATTTTCTATGGCGGAAAGCGTATACTCTGAATTTTATACATTATCCTACATTGTGTGCGATATTATCTTTCCCCAGTTTTAATTAATAACTTTATGAAAACGTAATTTTAATCTGGAAACAAAAACTTTCTCACGTAGTAAAGTGAAACCATCTTAAAAATTAAGAAAAATTGTCGTTTATACCGCCACGAAAATTCTTAAGGGAAATAGACTATGTTGTATTTTGATTGTTGCGAGTTGTAAAAGTGCAACGTTAAAATAAACAAATATTTTAAAAACACTGATCGGTATAAACAGTTATTTCTTAAATCATTTATGACCACAAAGGAAGGGATGGTAGTAATTAACTTTATAATTAACCACTTTAGTTACTATACTGTATCAAAATAGGTTGGTGGGGGTTTTATTCATAGTGTGTGAAATGAAACATGTATTTTAGGTGTTACCTACTTTAATAATGCAAGATTTAATTTGCACTAAATATGATTTATATATACGATAATTTTTAACTATTTTCATGCATAAAACTAAATACTGAACATCAAGTTAACTATTACTAAATGTCTAACAAAAATAAAAAAAATTAATCTGGAAAACTCTACACACCAGTGCACTTTATCAAAAACACGGGTACAGAATAGCATTGTATGAAAAAGGTATGAAACGTACATGCCATTATCACGGACGCTAAATTCCAAACAGCCACTGTTTAAAATACATTCTAATTAAATTTTAATTGTCTGCGGTAATTACAAAATATTTGACACAAACCCGTCTCGAAAAATCAAAGCTCTGTCTGTGACAGGCCGTGATTTCGTTATAACAAGTTTGTTATTTTCGGCTTTAGTGTAGTATTAAGTCTGACGTTTAATTCAAAACCCATTTTAGGTTGGTAACTTAGGTACCGAGCAATTTAGCTCTGAGCTTCACTCTTTAAGTCAAAAACTTGAACATTAATTAAAACTGCTTTACATATAGATAGAGTCTTATAAATGACTTATAATAATTTTCTTGTTATTGACTGGATATTTCATGAAATATAATGTATATATGCGAGGAGACACAACTCAATATGAAATAGCAGGTATTATCTTTTGAAGTCATACCTTCAGTTCCATCCACTCTAAATTTTAACGATAACTGAAAGAGCTTGTTGCATTTCAGCAACATGTCTTGAAAACAGTCAGTATAATATGTTCAAGACATTTTAGTGTAAAAGATGGCACAAGCCGACAAATTGATTAAGCACCTTAAAGGAAAAAAACGCTCCTCGATAACAAAGTTCAAATATTCATCCAACGCGGGCCCCATAGATGTTCTAACCTTTCTTTACCTAATTAAACCCCTGTAAAAAACTCAGTTAATAGCAATCAAATACTTAAGATATTTATAGATGGTTTGAAAAATAGTATAACATGTAGTAAAAGAAGAAGAATATTTGAACATCTGTACAGAAACTAGGTACATGTTATTCGCTATGTCTACGCCATTGGGTTTAATGATCTCTTTATACTCCTAAATCATTTAGTTCTCTTTATCATCTACAACATTTTCATGAAGTTTTGATTGTCAGATTATAGTTTCATAAATTGTTTTTAGTGGTTCAGATAAATACCCCTAATAACAAGCTAAAATAGTAATCAAAGCCAATCTTTTCTCATATTTTATACATAGACCGTTTCATGTTTATCGGTCATGTACAAAGTTAAGTGGGGAATTTTTATGATTTTATCAACTATTACCTTTGATTTTAACCCTTGATTTTGGTTAATGGCTATGTAGGTACTCGATTCGCAGTGTTGCCAATGTCACCAATATAATAAATCAAATTCTATAATTTCTGAATAGGCCTAGTTCTACACATTGTATGTTGTATTTTAGTCAAATATTGACATGGATATATATGTTTTACAAAAAGGAAATTATACAAGCGTCTAGGTGCAGACCCTGAGTATCGATTTAAAGCATCGCGCGTGCCTGTTAGCCATGTATGAGATAGGGAGGGCGTTCGCTTCGCTCGTTCCGGGCGCAACCAGACAAAACTAACCCAATTTTAAAAAAGCAAATAAAAAAAAACTAAAAAAAAAGCTTTTTACCAACGGGAATTGAACTTAGACCGCCGTATCACAAGGCCGGTATCTGGCCACTGTCCTACCAGACCAGTTGAAAGCAATTCACAGGACATTAATAGTTTTAATACATTCGCGCACTTCAGTCGTGTGGAATCGGGAAAGAAAATTCGTTAATACGCACGCGCTGTGCGATACTAGGAGTCTGTAATTAGACGCTTCTGAAAATTATGCCTGTATGTTTTGAGAAGTTAGGAATTGCTGCTATATCGTCTAATCGTCTTATATGAGCTTTCGAAAACGCCGACTGGTCATATTACTTCAGATTTTAGTATGTGTTGTAAAAACGTCTTTTAGGCTGAACTGCATTTAAGCACGCCACTGGATAAAAATGCAAGCCGCATAACAATGTATAAGGTCATCAATCAATATAATTTATTAAACATTACAATAGTTGATTCAAAAGGTTAGCATATAAGCATGATAATGAGCTTCGCTCTGCTGTTACGCCGGGCAATGTTTCTGCATTGCCAGTGGCCACCAGCAGGCAAAATCAACCTTAGGGGGTCGATGTTCAACCTACTTAAATAACTAGACTAGTGGTATTATTCGATATGTGCTGCACTTTTCGTGGGTTGCCCCTTCAAAGTCCTAAACTATGTGCGATTGGCATAAAGCCGGCTGTTTATAGATACATGCTGCACGATTTGTTGATAAAAAGGCTATTATGCAGGAAAAAATGATGAAAAACCCCTACTTATACTGCTCTGATGGAGCAGAGGGTCAGAATGTTAAAATTATTTACAATATATACAACATGTATTTAAGACAAAACAAGAGAACTATGTACAGGGTGTTCACCCATAACGTCCCCCCCCCTTTAACTTTGTTAATTTTTAAGCTACAAAAAAAATAAAAAACAGAATTGTAGGGTCTTTTATGTAGTTTTTGCACACGTAAACAAAAAAACAAAAAATTGTATAGTATACAGGGTAGATCAAAAATAACCATTTTTTTAAATCTAGCTTCCATTTTTTATTCGATTTTTCGATTCTACCTAAAATTCTATGAGTTTTTAATATAACACACTATATGCCTATTCCTAATACTTTAGGAGTTATTGACAGTTGAAGTCGCTATTTTTTAATTATAATAATAATTCTTTAATCATTTTTAAAACAGAAGATACAAAATCACTACTCAAAGCAATGAGGTCGAATTGAGGAAACTCAATATTTTCACCTCAATGACTTCAAAAACTAAACAAAAAGTTATATTCTTAGGTGGTTGTTGCCATAAAAAAATAAAAGAACAAACAAAATAGCGAATTCAACTGTCAATAACTCTTAAAGTATTAGGAATAGGCATATAGTGTGTTATATTAAAAATCCTTAGAATTTTACGTAGAATCTAAAAATCGAATAAAAAATGGGGGCTAGATTTAAAAAAATGTTTCTTTTTGATCTACCCTGTATACTGTACAATTTTTTGCTTTTTCCTTTACGTGTGCAAAAACTACATTAAAAACCCTACAATTTTGTTTTTTATTTTTTTTTGTAGCTTAAAAATTAACAAAGTTAAAGGGGGGGACATTATGGGTGAAAACCCTGTACAAGGGAGTTAGGACTTAACGATGTTAAGTCTATTCAAGTATTATAATGACATCAGGTCACCTAAAACGAGTGTCACGGTACCGGCTACGGAGACACGGATGCTTCGGTGGCTAGAAGTCGTGTGTGCTGTAATGGATTCGAGTTCGTATTTATACGCCGACCAGCTCTCTTAACAAGCCCCGCTCACGCGTCCGAACGCCATGGAGTGGCCAGGTAGGAGACAGAGCGTGCAAGGTACGTGATGGGTGATGCGTTTCTGTGCCCCTGATACAGTTAGAAAAAGTTACTGTTTAGAATGAGCTTTTATAGGGTTAATTTTCGAAAGTAGTCATTCGAACTAAGGCTCCTGAGGGTGCTTGATCTATGGCGGCATAAGTTGCTTATAGTGAAGTGTAATTTCTCTATAGATGGTTCGATGAGTGACAGGATTCTCCGGATTGTAGCGTATGTTCGCAATGTTTGCAGTAAGCGGAGTGCCCACTATCTGCCTTTCGAAAAACCTACATGCGAGGGCATCGATATACTCCTCGATGTATTCCAACTTTGCCCACGCATGCAGGTCTTCTATCCTGACAGGGTCCCGTATACTTAGAGAAAAAGCAGCCCTCAGGTAATGGTTTTGAATGACCTGCAGCTTTTTCTTGTGCGTTTTGGCAACCGAACACCAGATCGCGGCGCCGGCGCCGTACAGGAGAGCTGGTCGAATAATGGACGATAAAGGATTAGCTTATTGCCAGGACTGAGGAATGACCTGGAAGTTACTAAAGAAGTTAGCTCTTTTTTAACCATAGCGTTTGTTGGTACTATTGCCCTTATATGCGGGCTAAAATTCAGTTTGCTGTCTAGGGTGATGCCTAGATATTTCACCTTGGGCTTTGGCATTATAGGGGTGGGCAGTTCAGCGGTCCGTGATTCTAGAACCGGCTGTTCGGCATTCTCAACGTCAATAGCCCAACCGACTTTTCAATCGCGCGAAAATTATCGACTTCAATTGATTGTGCAAGGTTGGGTGGGAATATCCAGCCCTGAAGCGCGTCACTAAAATTAAAATTAAAATGAGTTGCAGTTCAGATCCCGGAAAGGTATCCTAACAGGACTACCAACTCATCTATTTAACCCCTAGCCACAAATCTCTAAGGAATTTATGAGCTTTTCCGAGAATTTTGGCAATTAGGGACAGCCAGATTTTCGACAATCTCGAAAAAGAAAGGGCTCTAAGAAGCTTACGGATGAGCCAAACGAGCTCCGAAGCAAAGAAAAAGGCATTGCAGGATCAGCACTCTCAGCTGGTACCGAAGCAGCCTCCTAGCATTATTGAGTTTTTCTGAGATTTTGCAACTTCAGGTCTTTTAGAAGAAAAAAATTTTGAAGACAGAAGTTAAGCATTTGAAGAGGCCTTGTTAAGCTGCCGAGTGCCAACAATTCTCCGAGACCTTCAACTGTTGTGCGCACCCTACATCAACACCTCGCGAAAAAGGTTAGTTGCAAGCACCTGGAGTGAGCCAACTTGTTTGGGTCCCCCCCATTCATGTGCGTGCCTTTCTAGTCCTTCATACTAGTCGTAGTTGAACATTGGGTGAGAGTAAAGCGGGTCGACTGCTAGTTCGGTTTCGAGAACTAGAGAGCCCCCTGAATCCCCCATACTTTAGCTACTCGGCCTAGCGTGAATAGAGAAAAGGCATAGAAGCCGAAAAAAGAAAATAAGGCTTAGCCTAAAGAATTCGGGCGCATTCAAAGAGTGATAAGTCGCCCAGGTGCGTAAGGGAGGCATTTATATATTCCGTAAATGTATATGACACCTCGGTGTTATTATTGGTCAAACCATTCAAAATTTGAACTTCTATCCAATCAACGCGCGGGTGCCATAATGGTGTACGGAATGTAATTCGGTGCCATATTCAGTTACGGAATGTAATAAATACTTTTGCAGTATAAATATTTTCCGAAGGCTTCAAAGAGTATGGTAGAAGTTCGGAAAGGATAAGAGGTGTCTTTTAAAGACAAGCGTCTTCAGACATGCGTTTGTAGTTAGAACTGTTAACTTCACGCATGGTCCTTCGCTCGCTCCGGGATGCAATCAAACAAAACTAACCAAAACTAACCCAAACTACCTCAAATTTAAAAAAAGAAACAAACATAACCTTAAAAAAATTAAAAAACGCTTGCCACTGACGGGAATCGAACTCGGAGGCAAACCGAAGCATCATATCAGAAGCACAGCATCTAACTACTGCCGCCACCAGGCTTGCTAAATATGATCCACTGAATCGCAAAGACATGCTGCTCAATAAACTGTTATTACATTCCGTAAGTGCATATGGCACCGATTTACATTCCGTACACGCATATGGCACTCGAAGTTTGATTGGTTGAAATTTTAAATCCAACCAATGGGATAGTGCTAGGTGCCGTATACATTTACGGAATGTATAAATGCGTACGGGAGGTAGCGAAGTTATACTGTTGCAACTGGAGCTATCTCAAAAGAAGAATCAACGGCTATTTATCACTAGTTTGTGTACTATACGGTCTCTGCACTGAGAGCCGTGTCCGGGGAGTAGTTTGGTCTAAATACACAAATCACATATTAATCCCCAAAAAGTCCCCCCTGACCTACATAAAACCTCTGTCAGAAAATTACCAGGGATTGGCATATAGCATATAGCTAACACTGCCCAAAAAGCCGCCAGAAACAAGGATTTTTTAAACTCCCTCCATGAGCAACTTCCGTACTACCTCTCTTAAAGTGGTCTTATCCAAAACTCCTTGTTAAATTTGTTCGGAAATCGGCTTCGCAGAACCCTTAAGACTGAAAATCTCGCATGCGGTGCGAGAAGTCTTAAAAAACTAAAGATACTAATCGGTGTTAGATATTAATTAAAATATCTTAAGTTATTATATGAAGAAGATTATTACGAGAGCTATGCCAGTTTTTAGTTTTGTATATATAGGTATACTAAGCATGGTGGGACGTAACAATTATTGTGACGTCATAAGCACATTTCAAGGCGTTGTATCTGTCGCATTTTTCGACTTTTGAAAAAAAGAAAAAACACGTGTCCACTTATTTTTCTTGGGCTATCGAAATAAGCAATAAAAAAATTTGATGAAATTTCCTCATTCTAAAATCACAATTAAATATTCACTAGAAGTTCAAAACTTAAAAATGTGCGGAGTATCGATACGACGACCACGCTTATGCTGTGTTTCCTTAAGTATACATGGCGCAATGTTTTAGCAAAGGTATCTCCTACGTTAGATTGCCGAAAAAAAACAGGAATATTTGTGGCGTCTATATTAGACAACCTTAAAGACGTCGCCCCATCTTGCTCGTATGTTCTTACGAATTGAGTACTTCTTACATTTCAATTATTTTTGAACAATTTATTTAGCATATCATTAAGGCCCTGCAAAGCATCGCTAACAATAGAGTGATGGATTATTACCCTGCTTTTCGGCTCAGATATTTCCTTTAAGTAGCCTATTACTTTTCTTCCCATAACACGCACTTATTAGACTTACGAAAAGGATTAATATTTCACTCGTGCACTTCTCTAGTAAAGAGAGTGATTAATTAAGAATTCAATTATCTAGCCAGGGTTCTTTTAGTTTATTCTGCCCCGCATAGAGCAAAGCAGTATTGTCGTTCGCTATATGTAATATAGACCGGCAGCTCGTGATAGAAAAAAGGGACATCTTTTTACAGTCTACCTTTGATAGGAGATACACTTACAGCCGTGAGCTATCGAAATATGCATTAAAAATTTCTCGCACCGCGGTAAGCATGTTGAAACATTAATTTTAGTTTGCAAAAAATGCTCTATTGGAACTTCTTTATTGCAGAAATATCGAGGTTTGCGAATCTGGCTTTGTTTTTTGAAAATAGATATGTGTTAGCTGACATGTACGATTTAAGTACATTTTTCAATATAAAAGTTAATACCAATTCTATATTTTCAATCGTATCTAAGCGATTGTTTGGTATGTTTTATTCGTAGCCCTTCTCTTTTGTAACGGAATATAAGTTATTAAAAATAAGTTTATTCCGCTCCACTAAATTCTGTCTATTTATCAATGGTATTCGATGTTCGGCATATTAATCGCCAGTGACATATATCTGTGAATGGATATATTTCGCACAATTAACTATTAAAGAAGAACAGGTACGCTGGTTTATATCTATAGTTAGCGCATTCGTGTCGTTGTAGATTTCTATATTGAGTGAGTGACATCTATTCGGAAACGGGCTTATCTCACATAGTTGCTAATTGAAGGACGTAGTACGCTATTCAATACCTGTAATTTAAGCATTTAATCTACAATAGATTACTATATTTAGCGTATGCTGAGTATTTCCTTAGTTTGTCGCCGCGTATCCTATAACGGTTGTCACATGATTTAAATTACCCAATGAGAGCATCGAAAATCAGAATAGCCTTAAATTTTGAAAGGAAGGTCGAGATCTTGTTGGCAACGCTAAGTAAATGCTAGTATTTTGATCTTGAAATATTTTATTCATCTTGCATACATTTTACTAATCTTTTAATTTTTCAAATACATAATTAATCATTGTTTCTGATTCGGTTAATCATATTTCGCTAAAGCAAGAATTTAGCATTTTTATATTACACTTTCGAGTAATTTACGATTTCAATAATCTTAATTTTTTGTAGTGACCATTAGGTTTAAATACCGATTTGTTGGTGGATAATTGGGTATTTTATTAGTCAAATTCATGTAATTTGATAATGGTTTAATTCAGATTTATAGAGAACGAAATGATTTCATCGTTTAGCGGTCACGCATATTATTTTACGTATTTTCATTTAAATTGGACAGTATTATTTGGGAAATTCTCGGAGCGGATTTTATATATTCCTGTAAATGTAGTAAATCGAATTTTTAGTAGAATTTCTCTGAATTTTCCCTCATAGTATTGTTGGTTATAGTATTTTTTGTTTTCAAGCTTATTTCATTAATATTTCAGTTTATTTGTAACATCAAGCACATAATTATTAGCACCCTGTTGCGTTTCAACAATGATGTATCGACATTAATTTACATATATGAGAGGCTTAAGTACACGTGTGTAAATTTACCTGGTTTATTTTTCTTTATCTTTTATCTAAGTTCCTATCTCAAGGCGAGATAGTGATTGTCTTATCTTTATCTTTAATTAATTGAGGCTTAATTACGCTCAATTATCGTTTATGTGCCAAGGGCCATATATTTATAAATAGTAATAGAAATAACTTATTTGGAGTTATAATAAGGCTCATTTATAGAGAGGTTGTACCTCTATTTTTCTATTTATCATTAAATTCAAGTTATCTTTTACATAGAGTTGCCGAGAGTCACTGTTAGGACAAGTTTAATAATTTTCCTTTGAATTTTAAATTTCAATCACAATTTCTTTTGAATTTCATATATTAAAGTAAAGAAAAGAAATATCTTGAGAAACAGTAATTATTTATGGTGTTGCTTAACCATAGTTATCTATAATTTTTGCTCAGCTTAAAATTGTAATTTTAGTTCTGATTATACCTGCTGTAACCAGTAAATTTTCAAATTGTCGGTTAATGATAGTTCAACTGAACTGAGGTCCACAGGATACTTTCCTGAATAATTAGTTTATTAGCAGTATAAGTTGGTCTAAGACTTGTCTATTATTTATGTTACGACTGATCCGAGACGCCAACTACAGCTGTGCCGTGCAAACTGGTGGGAGTCGTCACTAGGATTACCTGTAAGACCTGGATAAGCCTATAGCGAGTGAGCTTAGGTATAGGGGGAAGCGGTTCCAGTGGAGGTTCCAACCGATCGCATGGTTGCAGATAACTGAACGAAGTTAAGTATCAGTCTGAGGAGAGATCTTTGTAAAGACCAACTATCTGTTATAATTAAATTGTTTAATCGTTTACATTAATTTTCATTCACATTGCTAGTCACGTTATTCAAAAAGTTGAAACTTCATAACTTATATTTACATCTGATTATATAGATTTCAATGTTTTTTTTAAACCTCATCATTTATACTTGTAAATTAGCTGTTAAATTAATATACATTGCTTTAAGAAATACTTTGCTTAATTTATTACAGGATTGGGTTCTATAAGACGCGAATTATTAGTCATATCTTCATAAATTCATGATTATGTATATCTAAATATTAATTTTTTGTTTGCATTGTTTTTAAGAACTCTGGCGCCCACAATTAAAACATAATATAATTAATGAAAGAGACAAGTCACACCCTCAGTGACAAAGAATCTCATATTTAAATAAAATAAATAAATTAACTTTCGCTTTATCCTTAGAAGTTGGCGACTGAGCTAGTAAATCATTATTAGTGAGAGTTTGATTGCTCCAGATTGCCCGATTTGCAAAAAATAAAATATCTTGTGGTGACGTATCATGTCAAAACTCGAAATGTGAAGAGTTTAAATTCAACTAGCTCACCTTGTATACAACACATCATTTTTAAAATGTCCTCATATACTATTTTTTACGTATATTCTTGTCAAGTTATCGATGTGTTTTTTTTTATTAGATCAGTTTCTGCTTTGCATGTAAAGCTTTATACTTCAGTGAAGCCTTTTTATAATCGCTCCTTTAATTCCATTAAATTTCTTCAATTTCCGTTCATTGTTGAATAGTCTTTATTAGCTTTCAAATTATCATAGCAAAAAAAAGTTTACTGCGCTCGAACTATCTGCCCATAAAAGATTAACTTCAAAGTTGTGTCAGTCTGCCATTGTCGTTTTGGCTCTGCTTTTAAACAAACTTAATCTATTCGCAGCGAACGGACAAACAAAACAAATTTAGATTTCAAACGTAACATCACAAACAAACAGAAACTTTCAATGCAGAAGTCGCAACTAAATGTCAGTTTTACTGCATATCGTAACGAAACTTTTAGAGATGTTCCAATACACGTCTGTCGCAGAATTGGATGTCATATCCTATTAAGTAGACAAACACCTTTATAGTGGCTCGAAGTTTTAACATGACAAATACTGCTCTAGTTTAGGAATATAAATGATGGCTAATTACGAAGAACTGGATTGTTACCATTCAGGGAAATTACAAAGAACACATCGTGGAATGGATTTGTTCGTTGCAGATTTTCACCTTAAGCTTACATATTTATCTAGATCTAACTGGGACTGTGGCAATAAGTTAAGAATTAAAACATCCTTAATTACTTGTATTAAATCTTGGTGAAAGTTAATCTCCACATTATTTAGCCTAAATTCAACTGAATTTTATCATCAAATTGGGCAATAATTATTTACTAATTAAGCTGTATTTATTAGTAGAATTTCTTAAACAACCTGAGTTTCAGAAGTTTTAATTTTGATGCTATAGGTGATTTAGTGGTTATAACATTGAATCATCACAAATTTCGGAAAATGACGTCTGGTTATAATTTATAAGAATGTAACCCCTAAACTAAGATTCTGTGATTGTATAGTTTATATACCTCGAGATTGTTTTAACCAATGCAATGCATTTTTCAAACAACGAAAATTTAAATATTATTGAATATACAACTAGGCTGCTTGTATATCCGCGAATATACAACTATTGATGCATCCATGGTTACTAGCGTGTTTGTTATTGTAATATATAAGTTTTCACTGTCATTTTCAACGTTTCTTTTTGAAGATATGGGTTCCAATCGTTTCGGAAGCGCGTCTTTTGAATAAGACACCCTAAATAATACAATAAAAAGAAAGAAATCTATTAAATCTTGCTGGAACTGTGGCAATAAGTTACGAAATAAACTTTCTTAAAATTACGTGTCTTGTATCTTGGTGAAAATTTATTTCCGCGTTATTTAGCCTGTATTGAATTGCATTAAATTTTTTTCTTTTGTCCCGACAGCAAGACCGTAGTCACGGCGCTGAAGTCGGTCCGCACGCGCTCCTTGTTGGTGACGGAATGTAGGACCTGGCTGATTGAACTTGCAAAGGTTACGCTGGTCTGGGGTACCGGAACACTCAGGTGTCCGGGAGCTTATTTATATCGAGCGTACGAGATTCCGACTTTTTATAGCGCGACTATAATATAAATGTGCAGAATTTTCATATTTTAGGTTAGTTTGGGTTAGTTTTGGTTAGTTGCGCCTCCGTAGTGAGCGCAGCGAGCGGAGGGCCATGCATGAAGTGTTCAAATATTTCAACACAACAAGGGGTATTCTAGCTAACATTTATATTACAGTCTCGCTATAAAAAGCGGTTTACTGGACGCTCGATACAAGAATGCGTCCCGGGAAACGAGGCCGCTGACTCCTTAGCCAGAGAACGCTTCGCACGTAGATAATATAATAATAAGATGCTTCATTGTCAAAATTTTCACAATTTGTAAACAAAGCTAGAGCTAGAGTACAATACATGCAAAACATGTAAACAACACAAATAGAAACATACAATGAAAAGAAAATGAAAGACCTAACTATACAAAACTTTATATACACGTGTGCAAATTTTACGTGGTCAAAATATTATACAAAACATTAAATATCAAAATATTTAACCATTTAAACATCAAATACTAAACACCAAACATTAAACATTAAACCAGTGTGTAAGATGCTTAAAATCATGTATTAATAAAAAAGTCGTTCACTGCGTATAAGGCTCTCTCCAGTAAGTATGATCTCAAAGCGCTGCGAAATGCGGGAAAAGATGTCATTGACTTCATTTGAAATAGCAGCTAATTTTTGCATTGTACAGTATACAGCTTTTAACTAACTTTGAGTGTGGGGTTGGCAGATAAAGATCATGCTTCGTATTCCTAAGTGGATATGGTCTTCCTGGAATAGCAGATACGTACTTGCGGATGAAGCAAACGGATTCAAATATGAATAAGGAAGAAAGAGTTAATATTTTAAATCTTATAGATAAACCCTTACAGTGAGTTCTATTGTGTCGTCTCAGTGAGTATCGAAGAGCTCTTGTTTGTAATTTGAAAATATGCCCAAATTAAGTCGCACAACACGTACCCCATAATGATAGGGCGTATCGGAGATGCGACTCAAAAAGGGCATAATAGACTGCTCTAGCAGTTGATAAGTTAGGCTCCCTGGAAACCGTTCTTAGCGCAAAACAGGCAAAACTTAGTTTTTTTGATAAGGCATCGATGTGCCAAGTCCCACTTTAAATGGTGGTCCACAACAAGCCCCAAGAATTTCACAGATTAAGTACAAAAGATTGCAACGTATTTTTATATGACAAAACTTCAGTTTTAGAAACGTTGAGGCTTAGGAAATTAGAATCGCACCATGATTTAATGGTGATTAAGTCACTAGATATAGTTCTGTGAAGCACTGTAATATCCGGGTTGCTCCAAGTAAAACTAGTGTTGTCTGCAAAGAGACAGACTTTACCGCTAATGTTCAGACAAGCAATGTCGTTGATAAACAGCAGAAACAAGATAGAGCCCTAATACTGAACCCTGGGGTACTCCACAATCTATTGGCTTACAAGAAGACATCGACGTATCAACCCTCACATGCTGACTTCTATTGTTAAGATGCGACTTAAACCATTCGAACGGCACTCCTCTGAATCCATAGTAATGCAATTTTTTTATTAAAATGTTATGATTTACATATGCTACTGCCCCTGTTTGGGGATCAGCCAGAGTGTTCGCGAAAGAGCTTTGGAGGCCTGGACGGAGGGTTGAGCCGAAGAGGTATGGCAGACGGTTCTGGGAATGAGACAGACGAGGCTCATGATGCATGGGCCCGCGAAAAGTCACGAAGGGGTTGATATTGGCCTATCAAGGAAGGAGTGCAAGGCACTGGTAGGATTCTACACATGGCACTGTAGGCTTAGACGGCACCCGACTCTGCTGGAAACTGCAGAGGAGAGGGAGTGTAGATGGTGCATGGAGGACGATGAGACCTAGCACAATCTACTTTCGGAATGCCTCGCCTTTGCATGAGCAAGATTCAGCATTTTTGTGCGAGGCTGATCGAGTCATATTAAGTGCGTCGTTTTAACACTAAAGGAGATGCGCGCTTTCTTAAGGAAGGCCTGCATCGTGCGGGGTGGGGAATAAGTGACCCAATTGGTGTTCTAAGTACAAGGACCGCTAGGGGCCACCTCTTATGATACTGTCACTGATTGCATTCTATCAACAAATTGACGTATAAACATATACCAATTCAGAACCACTTAAATAAGTAAACCACTTAAAGATTTCCACTAACTTTATTTAAACATGACACGTGTTTCGAGGGTAACGTCTTTTTCAAATGTGAATAGTTACACTAAAATATGCTAATATTATATAGTTCAGCTGTTGCAGGTAAATTACAAAAAATAATCTTGACCCAGGCGCCTCATGAATAGCAAAGGAAACAAGTTAACAATTTCTTGGAAAGGTTTAATAACGGAGAAAACCCAAAATCAGTTTGTTCGTTAAGTAATATATTCAATTTTTTATATTTATTGATTTCCATAATTTCTAACAAATTTAATTATTTATTTTCAATACGTAAAACATTGAAATCATTATTGAAAATGTGATTTTCATTAATTAAATGACAAGCATAGTTAGAAGTATCCTTGCCATTAATGAAACAAGACTGGGTCAAGATTATTTTTTGTAATTTACCTGCAACAGCTGAACTATATAATTTTAGCATATTTTAGTGTAACTATTGACATTTGAAAAAGACGTTACCGTCGAAACACGTGTCATGTTTAAATAAAGTTAGTGGAAATCTTTAAGTGGTTTACTTATTTAAGTGGTTCTTAGTTATGGATCTCCATCAAGTAAAGGCTAATTCGATTAAATTCATATACCAATTCAGCTGTTTTTACTGGTAGACTCTCTCAGCCAAATTTTAGCTAAATTTTTGAAGTTTTAATTTATTTGGTGTAATATCATTGAAACATCGCACATTCCGGAAAATAACGCCAAGCTATATTTTATAAAAATTAATACTATGTAACCAGTAAACTAAAATTCTGTGAATCTATGGGTTATATACCTAGAGGTTGATTTAATCAATGAAGTGCATTTGTCAAACAAATGAGGTTTAATATGTTACTAAATATATACAACTAGGCTTCCTGTACATCCGGGAATTTACTACTATTTGTTACATCCATGGTTACTAACGTTATGTTGTCTTATTAAACGATGTCACTGACATTTTGAACATTCGTAACATCCTATGCCTTGGAAGTTATCTTAGGCACTTGTGCGTTGTTTTACTTCAATAATAATTTCATGTTTATATTAGATCTGATTTTGCTGCCATAATTTAATTTAGGCTTAAGGTTATTCCAATTTTCCACGGTGTTTCACCAACAAAGATCAAAAGTTCCGTTCTACTAGACATTTTCATTGATTTTCGGTATACTTTTGTAATATTTCAAAGATCTATCATTACCGTAGCTAAAAATTAGAGCGCCCATCCTACACGGAATACAGTTCAGTTTTTCCACCGAGGTAAAATATTTAGGGGTCACATTGGACCGGAAACTTACCTGGAACAAGCATCTATACCACCTCTAAAGCCCACCTCTAAAGCCACAGCGGCAATCTGGACATGCCGCAAACTAGTTGGCAAGACATGGGGCCTAAACCCAAAAATGGTATATTGGATCTACCAAACAATAATAACTCCCACGGTCACCTATGCCTCGCTGGTCTAGTGGCCAAAAACCCAGCAGGTCACCGCTGGAACCAAACCTAATAAAGCGGAAATGCTGATATGCCTGGGAATAACAGAGGCAATGTCAAAGTGCCCTACCGCAGCCTTAGAGGAACTGCTGAACATGCCTCCTCTTCATCTCAGTGTGAAGAGGGAGGCGATTATCAGTGCTCACAGGCTAATCCAAATAGGCAAATTCTGGCCTGGAGATTTAGCTGGTCACCTGCGCATCTTTGAAGAAATAAAATTGGAAAATGCAAGAAAACCTAGTGACCAAATGGCGGTCATGTTAGACCTACATGTCCCATTCGCAGTGGTTATTGTTGACAGCTAATCATGTGGAATAGTAAAAAACTACCTCAGGCCGATAACGCATTGCTGTGGTACACAAATGGTTCAAAACAAGCGGAAGTGCTGGCCATAAATATATGTGCAGAAGAGTGCCTCACGCAAGGACTTCACAGAAAGCAGATCTACATATTCTCAGACAGCCAGGCGGCTCTAAACGCCCTAAAAGCTTTCAAGTGCATGCCAAAGCTAGTCTGGGAATGTAAGCAAACCCTAAAACAATTAGCAACACGCAACCAGGTAACTTTAATGTGGGTTCTTAGCCATAGAGGCATAGAGGGCAACGAAAAAGCAGACTGTCTTGCGAAAAAAGGAGCTGGAACATCATATTATGGTCCAGAGCCCTACTGTGGCCTTATGAAGCGCCACATCACCGAAGAACAAAAACAAATGGGAAAAAGACGAACTGTCGTCCTACTAGGGAAACACTCCAGGACTAAGACTGGCGAAAAGGTTTATCACCATCTCTGCGAAAAGAGCAGAACAGCTCTTAGACGTGAACAGAGCAGATATTAGAACTGTCGCCGAACTGCTCACTGGACACTGCCCGGTAAAATACCACGTAAAAACAATAGCCAAAGCAGAAGAGGACCAATGCAGATTTTGCAATAATGCAAATGAAACCGCAGAACATCCACTCTGCCAATGTCCAACCCAACTCTACAAGAGGCTCAAGTACCTTGCAGGAGCATAGCTGTCAGCTCAAGAAGTGAATCAACTACCTCCTAAGAAAATAGCTTCGTTTGGAAGAAGCCTCCGTCTCTTGGACACAAATTATGTTATAGAGTCATGCACAAAATATCTGTAAAACTAGCAGTGCTGGGCAGCTGAAACTAGCCGAAACAACTCCCTAGCAAGTTACAGTATATAATTTATTACCGTAAAGGAAAAAGTATTTAAATAATATAAATTTAATGTTAGTGCTTCCCTATTTTCTCGTTTACCCAAAAAGGCACGATTCTTACACTGTCCAGAAAAATACTGCAGTCTAAATATCCCGGAATACGCCTATTTTTTTAATTTTTTGCTGATTAACTATTTTTACTAACAAGAACTGTAATATTGGTTCGTTTTTAAAGGCGCCAGAATCTCCATACGAGAAAATCTTGTAAAAAAAATTCAAGTAATACCAATGAGACTTTAAAATAGAATTTAAAATTATTGCGATTTAGAGTCCTAGTTATTGTCCTGGTCCACACTTGAATAACATCCCTTAACATCACTTGCTGTGATGTAACATTTTTTTGGACGACTACAGTTTTGTTATTCAAAATTTGCATTACTCAGCGTACCGAGCTTTTAGTCCCTAGATCGATCTCTCATTAATCCTGTCTATGTTTCCAACCTCTGGTTCGTTAAGGTTTAAAAGACGAATAACAGCGATATTCAAAATCCGCCAAATTTATGTTTTCATATTTGCCCATGTCCAACATGACAATTTCAACAACAAAAAAAAAACGCTAACCTTTTTTTTCGCTTTCCTACCATGACAACATTTTTATTATCTACTCGAGAACCACAATTCGGTACAGCAATTTTGACCAAAATACCCGACTTTTGCAAACTTTTTGTCCAGCAGTGTATAAGAGAAAATTTCTGAGAATCTCGAAACTTGTCTTAAATAGAACTTAGTCTATAAATAATTAAAAGGTGGTATATCAAAGCTTCAATTATCTTCTCTAATTTGTGGAAGGCGGCAAGAAACAGTAATTATAGTGAATTTGACTTAACATATAGGTACGTATAAATTCCCAGGACCATGCCTATATAAAACTGCAATATTATTTCTTCCAATTTTAAAATTACAATGGTAGTTTTAAATCTATTGCTGGTAATTAATTAATATCTTGGCCATTCCTCTATAAATATTAATCTCATACTCATCCTAGACGCGACGTTCAGATAGTTCGAAATTTTATGACACCTCCAGAAGTTTTCAGCACCCCATAAATGAACGTGAGTTTGGTCTGGACGTGCTAACTGCACACCTTTTTTCGAGCTTTGAAGATTTAAACTTTAGTTGCAGTAATTTATTAGCTCCGCAACTAACTTCATTGTAAAAAGAGGTAATATACGGAGTGAAAAATAGCTAAGAATGGCTTTTTAGAACGGAAAATATTCTTTTAGAAGTGCCAGGTCGTTTATTAATTGTGAATCTCGTGTGTTCAATAAATTTTTAATAAATTTTCTCCTGATATCAAAACAACAATAAAGTATCAACTAGTTGTTTAACAAAAATATGTATAATAAAGTAATAATCGTAAACAAAATTCTCAACAAATTCATTTATCCAAAGGGAATCCGTTTCGATTATTAATGGGTCACAGTCATCATCAGCCCATGACTACAATTACAAGAACATGTCAACCGACAAAAAACATAACGACTAATTCAAATATAATCTGACGTTAAATTATTACAGAACTTACATGCCATAGTAGGGTGGACATGAACAATTAGCAAAAAGGGTTACACAAAATATATATAAGTAATATATTTTGTTCTCGAATACAATTATATAGCAGTAGCATCATATTTCATTTCCTCGATATTCAAATTCAAATTCAAATTCAAAATTTATTAGTAATAATGTACAAGATGTACAATGTACAAGATTACATGTCAAAATAATAAAATGCCTTAAACTAGAATATTGGTGTTATATAAAAATAAAATGCTATAACCAACAACAAATAAATAACACCTTTTGAAACAATTTAGAAAAACACACACTATTACCTTAAAAAAGAATAAGACACTATTGAAACAAGTCACTAAAAAGCAATAAAAACATTTAATATATAACTAAGATTTAATATATGACTAAACATTTAATGTATAACCAAAATCAAAAAGTCTTCAGCGAAAGTTAAAATCACTTTTAAAATACTCATCAAAGCTATAAGAAAGCCCCAAGCATTAAGTATTTTTTCATTTTCAATTTAAATTGTGTTTCACCAAGAGCTCTTACTTCATGCGGTAGCATATTAAAAAATATCACACCATAGAAGGCAGTGCCACTCCTAGATCTCCTGAGGCGCAGATGGCTCAGAACAAGGTTAGTGTTGTTCCTCGTCTGATATGTATGAATCTCGTGGTGTGCTCTAAATATAAGTGAATATTCTGCCTGACATAAACCAAGAACTGCAATATATATATACACGGGAGGGTCATTATGTTATGATTGACGAAGCTCCCCCGACAGTCATCCCGGTACCCCAGACCAGCAATTATCCTCAGACATTTACGTTGTAATTTAAATATTCTCATGGCATGAGGTGAATGTCCCCACTCCAGGATAGCATAGGACATGCTCGAACCGAAGTAACCGTGATATGCCGACAACAGAGTACCCACCGATACACATCCAGCCAAATTTCTTAACAGATACATTGACTTGGATAACTTACTACTAAGTTGGTCAACATGATGTACCCCTAAGAACTTCACCTGCGCTGAACAACCCGCTAAAAGATGATGGTCCCGTTTTTCTCTTCTCAGAGTAAAATTGATGGAAACTGTCTTTTCACCATTCACACACAACCTGTTTGCCAGAAACCAATTTTGAATATTTGATGATGTTTCAGATATACCAGAGTCATCTATTCTGGATGAAAAGAGTTGGTCCCAGGACCGAGCCCTGGAGAACCCCATGCAGGATATGCCGTTTCTGGGAGACGGTACCCTGGAAGGCGACAAACTGAGAGCGATCTGACAGATATGAAGTTACGAGACTCACACTGCCCCATCAAAACCATAAAAAGACAACTTTTTCAGAAGTATACAATGTGAGACACAATCGAAGGCTTTAGCCAGATCTAAAAATGAAGCATATGTGTCATTTCCGTGCTCAAACCCATCCAAAATTTGCCCAACAAGATAGTCTAGAGCAAGTGTTGTGGTCTTCCTCTTTACAAACCCAAATTGTTGCTGGAAAAAGAGGCCACTCTCCATAAAATAGTCAGTAATTTGAATCCTCAACACAGACTCAAAAACCTTCGACAAAATAGGCAGCAGCGAAATAGGACGGTAACTTGAACAGTCCTCAGTGGAGCCCTTGTTCTTATAAATTGGCACAACCTTGGCCGTCTTAAAGACTTGAGGGAAAACACCGGATACAATGGCCTGATTCATGAGTTTAGTGAGAGGGTAGACTATTAGGGTTTTTATGTTTTTCACAATTTCGGCACTAACATTGAAACAGTCTTTGCTTTTACTATTTTTGATTTCCGATATCAACTGTCTAACCTCAACGTACGTGACTTCTTTAAATTTAAAAGTGTTATGAGGTTTATATTGTGTTAAGTAATCTGAGAAGTGGTTTGTAGATGGAA
The DNA here is from genome assembly GCA_016904865.1 of Pissodes strobi. Lineage (NCBI taxonomy): Eukaryota > Metazoa > Arthropoda > Insecta > Coleoptera > Curculionidae > Pissodes > Pissodes strobi. The sequence goes on from MU184501.1 coordinate 51,647, forward strand.
GAGTGCTCAAAACCCTGTCAGCCACATTGACAAAAAAATCATTGAAACATTCCGCATTCAGGTTGTAGGAAGATGTTGTGTTCGTTTTTGGTTGGTTGTTTTTTATTATTTGCCACATAGCAGCTTGCCGGTTTCTTGCATTATTTATAAATTTGTCATGGGATTCTGTTTTAGCTCTTGAAATTTCTTCTTGATATCTTTTTTTGTAATCTTTTACTGTTTGGGCAGGCATCAAAAGAGGACTTATTTTATTTAGATCTGTAATGAAATGCAGGCGTTCGCGCATTTCTCTCAAACCCTCGTGAAACCAATTAATTTGACGTTTTTTAATAGCATTAACCAGCCTTGATTTTAGGGGAAAACATTTCTCGGCAGCCTCAGTAATGGTATGCAGTAATATCTGGAATTTTTCGTCAATATTAAGTGCGTTATTGGAAACAAAATTCCAAGTTTCAAGTTCTAATTCATTGTAAAGAGCAAACAACCCCTCCCCTGTAACTGGTCTATAGTTTATGCGAGTCATTGTTGGTCCACCAGAGACAATTTCACAATGAAGGAGCACCCCCAAATGATCAGACAAATGATGTAGGTCCAGCCCGGTAGAGGACATCAGAAGCTGTCGGAGGTTGGTAAAACAATTATCGAGACACACCTCTTTGCGAGTGTTGAAGTCGACAGCACCATGCAGACCGAACGCCTCGAAACAATCATTCACCTCATGGGCCCTCAAATCCCCCCTGTTAAAGTGGACATTAAAATCGTCCGTAACCACAATATACTTAGACAGATCCAATTTACTCAATATTAGCGATAATGTTTCAATGAAAATTTCAAAACTCCCACTGGGGGATCTATAAATGGTGACTATTTGTATATTTAAGTTGCCTATAAGAACTCCGGCCACCTCACAGTGCTGCTCGGTTGACAAGTGTGCTAAATTGAGACAATCAAAGTTTAGCCCATCTCTAAGGAAGATGGCCACTCCACCATGAATCTTGTCACTCCTGCAGAAACCAGAAGCAGCACTATAGCCTTCCATGTGAAAAACACTAAGCTCGTCATAATTGAGACAGTGTTCATTAACACAAAAACAATCAACCAACCGATCTCTGAGAAGTATCTCAAAATCGGCCGCCTTTCTACGAATACACTGTACATTTGCATGAAGGAGAGAAAAAACACTTTTTGATTTTGTACGATCTCTATACCTACCCCCCAACCCTGTGCTTCTCAGTCCACTGTCACATTGGGGCGCTGGAGGTTCTGAAAATGGTTAATTACTGTTCCTGACGGCCACAGCTCTACATCCATCACCTCCAGCGTCCTTTCAGCAGGGACACCCAGCCGAAATGAACTATACCGGTGGTCTTTCCTGGTCCTCATTCTGTCGCATAAGCAGTTTTTGCCAAGTTGGTGGTGGCTCAAAAAAGCAAGGACCTGTTCCGGCTGTGTTTGAGGATCCAGACCAGACACAAAAATCCAAGACAGACTCGGTAGTTTGGCTGATTTTAATAGGCTCGTTTCATTGTCTGTCCCCAGTCTAGGTGCTGGGCGACTACTTTGGTTTTTTCTATGTCATTTTGGGACAACCATGTTCCAATCACCATCATTAGATTTTGTTTGCAAAGGTTCTCTATTTGATGTATTATTGTTAACTTCAAGTGCGATCCCAACAGCCCTGCTGACCTGACTGAGTGTAATTTCTTCCACTCTCATTGGCTTTGAAGCAGTTTCTCTGACGTATTCCTCTTTAGCCGATTTTTGTTTTTGTTTTTTCTTGTTGACGGAGGTTAGGTTGACAGCCGCTCTTCCGATTTCGACTGCAGGCAATTCCTCATTTAGGTCGACATTTGCCTCACTAGACGATCCGTTGGTGGTATCGATACATTGATGAGCCCCCGCCACACTGTTGGCAACACTGCCAGCACCTGTGACATTGGCGCCATCTGTTGGAGTTGGCTGGAGATGATCCAAAACCGACCCGAAAACCAGCGATCACGAGAGGGGGCCGCGGGGGGCGGGAATCTAACCTCACTGTCACCGTCTTTCTTTGATTTTTCACACTTTTCACTTAATTTTTCTTCTCAGCACTGAATCTTTTCTCTTAAAATGTAATTTTTTTCTTGTAACTCTAGTACTAGAGCACTTAATAAACCGTTATTTCTAGATATCAGTTTGATTCTTTCCTCATTTGCCACGTTGTCATCATTACACGTCGACCAAATAAGCTCATTTGGGGCAACAATCCTGTATCCAGCATAGCGAACAACACAGTAACTATGAAAGAACTTCCCACACCTGATACATTTAATAGTTCCTTTTAATTTTCTCTCACAAACGCCACACTTTGCGGAGCTATTATCACGGATGACGTTAGTGTCCGCCATCTTTAATTGTAGTTTCAAAAGCTACATGAAATTTATATAGCTGAAGAACGTGTCCTTCCTATAACAGATTTCTTCATTATCAAGCAATTCAAATAAATAGATACCTGATAAGTTAAGTTCAATAGGATAAATAATACAAAAATTGCCAAGATTTCGGCTTTCTGGAGAACATGGCTATATAAGAGAAGTGTTAGAAGATCTACTGTTATTTTGTTTGTAAGTATTTAAGACTGCTCTGGGGATGATGAATGATGACTTTTAACTTTAAATTTAGGCTCTATGGTTTAAATTTAGTAATTTAAAATATAAATTCCGACTTTCCTTATTACAGGCTCAGTTCACCCTGATATGTCCTACATTTTCTTTTGTTTCTAAAATAAAATGATTCCTAGAAAAAATAATTTATTATTTTTTTATAATTTGACTTTTCGTTCAAATCTTTGTCCTTCTAAAAGAACAGTGGGCAAATAAGTATTAGAATATAATATTAATTATTGGCATTTAATTATTCGACAAAGTAGAACTTAGGAACTGGTGGCAAAGTCTGCATATATCATTTTCCCCCTCATTGCAATTCTGTATAAGTCAAAGTTTTGATCGATTCGATCGACTACCCCATATATTTCGTGTATTTGTGAGTCGCTTCTGCCAGCGAAATATTAAACATTGTTTTTCTAGATGGGAACATCGAGATGCGTTATAGTATGGAATAATAGTTAAAAAATTTGATGCCAAATGTACAATGCTATCTATGTCTGCCCATTTTATAAGAATTGGATTTAATATCTGTTATTTTGAAATCCAACAGATTAATTAGCGAGAACCAATACGAATTTCGAAAAGAGAGACTGACAGGAGATATATTGGCCTATGACACTCATATATGAAGTAGGGCAATTGACAACTTCTAAGAATCTCGTTGGACATTTCGAAGGCATTCGACAGAATTTGGCATGGCAAAATGCTCAATAAACTCGGACTGCCAACCTCTCTCTGCAGTTGGCTTACCAGTTTCCATGAGAACCGATATCTGCACGTTGCAGTTGATGGACACATCTCAGACAACGTCACCATTAACGCGGGCATGCCTCAGGGCGCAACACCTTCAGCAATTCTATTCCTCGTCTATATTAATGACCTGCTGAATGACACCGTTAATCCTGTTAGCAGTTTTGCCGATGACAGTATTCTTGTCTCCCAATTTAGATCAGGAAATCCTTTACCAGCGACTGAGACTTATCACCGCAGACAGGAGCAGATTACAGCAATTAATCAAGAAAGTTTGAACTTGGGGCGACAGAAATTTGGTTCAGTTCAATGGATCAAAAACCCACGCAGCCACGTTTACCAAGAAAGCCAATACGGCGGGCTCTGACATCATTATGGCTTATGGTAGGATCGGCCACTCCTTCATCCTCGTCAATCGAACTACTGGGTGCCACGGTCAACAGCAACATATTCTGGCATGGCCACATTGCTAAATCAGCCTCGCAGATGCTTGGTGCGCTATTTCGCAATAAAAAGACACCACAGTAGCTGCTCTTACTCTACAAGGTGCAAATAAGACCGTGCTTTGAATATTGCTCACTGGGGTGCCGCACCAAAGCACACCCTAATGCTGCTGGATTCCATTTAGAAGAGAGTTGTGCGTCACGTCGCGTCGGCGACCCTGTGTTGACCTGGGGTCTGGATAGTTTGGGACACGCAGACATGTATATAGCCGAGAAACCCCTCTTCTACTCATATTTTCACGCCAGATGTTATTGTCCGTGTAACATTGCCTTAACAAACTCTCAAGAACCTCTTTTAGTCTGCAACTTCTTGGTCAGATTTTAGGCCGCAGTTTAGAATTCTGGGTTTATGTATTGTTCTACCAGGTTCTATATTATTTCTTGTTGACAATAATTACTCATTAAATGACAGACTTTTAAAATGTCAAAATAATGACACGAGAATAGATCAAGGGCACTCAGCAATCAATTAGTATTTTCGAAAATTATTGATGCTCCTAAAACCACCTGTTTCTAGCACTCTTTTATTCCACTATCTGGCGTAGTTCCAACCTATACCTTATATCCGTGTCTAATTGGTTTTTCTTTGAAAAATCATTTTCTACCATAATGACCAAACAAAGGAACAATACCTTCATCTACTAATGATTTTATGATATTGGTGCAGAATATGATATTAGTGCAAAATCCATAAATTTTCATTGATTCTTTCAAAATAATAATGGTCTTACTTTTGCAAAGCTATCACTAGGATCTAAATTATTATTGTCACAACAGTACAAGGTGCTCATTATGTATTCAAACCTGAATCGTGACATGACTTCAGGCACAATTATGCAGTGAACATATTTTGCAAGCTCCCAGTACATTATTCAGCATGGGACGGGGTAGTGACTACTGAGCAGAAGCATACCAAAAAATCCTTCGTTTCAAGAGACGTTACACCTAGCCTTTTATTTTTCAAAAGGGCCTGGATGCTTGGAAAACCAACAAACAAGTGGAGAAAATCAATAACAAAAAACTGCTCAAAAAAGTTTCAATACTATTTTATTACTTGAGACCCAATTTATTTCTAACCATTCGCACTTAACAGATTTCCTTCTACCCATTTGTAAACCTTTGCAGGTTAAATCGGAATGAACTTGGCTACCCTGAGTCTTTTGTTACAGGTGGCGAAATCATCGTGTACTTCTCTTTCAGGGACAAAGCTAGCAAATGCAAGATCAGCCTCTGATTCCTATAACTGGTTTTTAAACATTTTCTAAAAAATCCCTGCGATCGGAGCTAACTTCATGGCAGATGATTGATGGAAACCTCGTTTTCATCACCAGAATCTTCATCAGTATCACAATATGGATCATTTGCGTTAACTGGAGGCGTAAGATTTATATAAATAGTCTAAGCAGTTGGTACATATTCTTTTTTCTCTAGAAATCTCAAAAGCTCGTCCAAGGTAAGACCTCTGAAAGTAAAATATATGTATGCAGGGTGTTTCGGAAGGAAAGGGAAATATTTGAAGTACGTGTTCTGGAGGTCAAATTAAGAAAAAAAGATCATATAATCATGGTCTTTTCGATATACAGGGTCTCAAAAAAAAATAGAAAATCAATTTTTCTTAAAAATCTCAAAAACGATTTGAGGTTTTACATTAAAAAGTGAATTCTAAGGAAAAAAGGTCTCTTGAGTTTACACAGCCAGCTCTCCTCGGAGTAAAGAACACATTTTAATATGCAAAATTGCCTTGAATCCGCTGTGTTAGCCGTATATACTACTACACTAAAGCATTCATTAAGTTGCTGGCCACTGACTTCATCAAATATTTAAAACAAATTTCAGAAGAATATGTAAACGACATAAGGAACAACGATAGAACCTCATGTTTACTAAATGCTAGGAGACCCGTCTTGGCCTAGAAAATAGAATCAGTTTTGATTTTATAATTCAAAAAATTCCTCTTTCTATAAGGAACGAGTTAGATTACGAGATTACGCAGTAGTTTTAATTTTATGTACCCTAATGATAATATAAAAATTAATATAATCCACTTATACTAAAGCTACTTACAGTAGTTAAAAATTTGAAGCCATGTAAGTTGGCTCAAAGATAAATTTATTGATAAGCAGTCACAGTTTATAAGATAAGGTATTTAAGCTAAATTTTAATAAAGAGCATAAATTACGCTAAAGCCAGCGTACATTTTTCTATATATTGAATTATTTCAAGACCTAGAGCAATATAAATATAGGTATCAATAATCAATAAAAACGGATGTGCTTCGCTGCCTTGTAGCGGTCAAAAAATGACGTTGATGTTGCTAAATCTAATCTAACATTCTGCTTTTAAAAATATTGTGCCATTTTGGCTATTTGAATTATTTTTCATTCGTCATTCTGGCCAGAATTCGGTTAACTAGTTTTAGTGGATATTTGTTCAAATATCGGTTAAATTTGAAAATATAGGCATATATGTATAAGAATCATATCATCATATATTGGCCACATTTCGTAGTATAAAACTAGGCCTCTAATGAATTAGGGTAAACTTCAGCGATTTACATTCTCGTCTAGTTGAAGTGATTTGCCCAGCAGTTTCGACCATATCGTTTTACGTTAGTCTCCTTCGGAAAGGGTGAAGAGAGTCACACATATGTTTTCCTTAAATAAAAGTAAACAAATAGGGTTAAGTGGATTTCGGGAGCTATAACTCCAAGGAATTGAAGTTCAAGAACATGCTTGGCGACAGTATAAAATCAGCTCAAGCAGGGTTTTTAAAATATAATAAAATGCATAACGTATGGGTGTAGTGGACTCTAATTCCAAGGTATTTCATATCATTTTCTTGGAGCAACAGACTGTGCTCATTTAGTTCCTAGACAGTTTGTCCTTGCTTCTCGAGAATGGTTTTCGATGTTCCCTTAGTAATTCGTTTTAGTTGAGTTCCTTAAACTTTTCTGGGAGAAATGGCATTGGTTCGAGAATTTCAAGGATGGAATGGGATGAAAACAAACTCCTGATATGTTATTTTGGGACAATTATTCTTACTTTATCCTACAATAATTAGTACTGGATGATAAAACGTTCGTGGACTTATCCCATCATAAAATGCCATATTGTTTCTGTTTTAATTAATTTTCCTTCATATAGCCTTAGTTTTAATGAATTTATTTTAGTGTCTGACATTTCTGAGATCGTGTAAATTGCCTGCGCCCGTGGCAGAAAGCGTACTTTGGCAACGCTATCAGTTGAACAGTGTATTCTGAACCATGATGTTATCGATTTGTGATTTATAAATATTTGTTTTTGATGTAGATTAATATTAAAGATATGATACAGAGCATTCCTATCGGTGTCGTAGTGCATTCGGATATCGTCATAGCTCGAGGGAAAAGGTTGTCCGGAAAACAGACTGAATTTGCCTGCCGCAAGCTTGGCGAAGCCTTGGCTCGTGACTAGTGAGGATATGAGCTAATTGCGAAGCACATTTTAGTGAAATAATGGAAACATAATTAAGCATCTATTCTCGAGAGCAGGACATTATTTAACTTAAGCAGGATTTTTCAGGTCAAAATCTTAGATCATTGTTTGATAAATCAAAGACATGAAAACCCTCTTTATGTGTGGCATGGTAGGGGATTAGCTAGTTTAAATTTTGGAGAGAAACTTCCGGTTATCACCTTTTCTCTCCATTGATAGAAATTGAATAAGGCACTCTTCAAAAGTTGGTCATTGTTTGCATCGAGGAAGTATATTTTGTGGTGATCTATTGGTATTACTTGTGGTGTTATTGGCTTGACGCCAAGTTCTTCTAGTCGGAGTTTGGTCTTTTAAGCGGTTGTGTCCGTTTCCTGTTGGTAGTCGCCTGGAAAGCCGCCCATGAGTCCCGATTGGTCATTTCAGATGATCGAACGACGAATTCTAGATACGTTTTAATTATTGCTTAATTATTAACGTCATTATAGTCGGCATTGAAATTTTTCTATTTTGTTGCACACTTAAATTCACATAATGAAAGATAGATTCTCCGAAAAGGTCAGAATTTGTTTTTTCTTGTCACTTACCTTTTTTTGTGTTTGATACGATATCGTTAGTAGATTACAAACATTTTTTTATCAGAACTGACTATTTGAATAACGAGCTAGACTATAACATTTTTGATTTTACGATTGTTATAACATATTTTAACTACGATATTGCTAGCCGATATCGCGTTTGAGTGGACTAGGGAAGTGTGACCGTAGCATGATCATGTTTTGGTTACTTTAGTAACTGATGATTTTAGTGTTAATTTTATTTCCCTTTATTCAGTTTTAATAAGTTGAATTCTCCGTTAATTGACATAACAGAGACGCATTTTATATTGTAGTTGCTTCTTTCTAACATTAACTGAATACCTATTTTTTCGTTATTTCAACTGTAAATAGCGAGTTCCCTTTTGCTATACGTCACTGACTTATTTATACAAATTTATAGTTTTCAAGCATCGGATATTATTAACTTATTCCAAATAGTGTTTATACCTTGTCATTCAATCATTGATCAAATCTGCTCTTATTTAGCTGCCATTGTTAAGTATACTTTTAAGTAGCGCCGAGTACCGTGGGTACTATAGTTAAATTGTCTTTTAACTTTGAAACAAACCGTTATCCGTCTTATTATTATTATTAAGCCAATATTTCTGTCCTCTTGTCTGCCTGTTTCATTTATTATCTTTTAATATCAGTGTTCCTTTAAAAGATAATATAACTAAATTTCATTATTTGGACTCAATAATTATTGCAACTTTATGAAGTTTCTCTGTTTTGAATTGATTTAATTTCTGGTCTTATTAAATTTTTTTTTGTTGCAGAGCCTAAGCCAACAGGAGTTTCAAGATAAAACTTGGGGATTTTCTGACTTGTGCTAACGGTGGAGCCTTTTAATAACGCCCCCTACTTTCCGGCATTTGAGCCAGGGCCTAATTTGGACCCTTGTCAGATAGCTTATTCTGGCTTACCCATCTTTAACTTAAATTATTTTTTAACTTCTTAGTGCCCTCTAATCTGAAGTGAAAATAAATAAATAAAATTAAAATCAAACAAAGAGCGTTTGGCAAAGTAGACACAAGATTGTCTAAAATGGTACGTGGTCTATTATCGGGTCTATATTTTCAGATGTAATAGGAAGCAATTCAGAAACTATATGGCGAAGATACTCACGTTCTTCTTCAAAAATAACACATGCGTGAAAATATGCCATCGGTAACATTGATTCAGAATCTCAACTTTCTCCCTACAATTTCCAGTGCTGAATTTACTTCAATGTTTATTTGCATTTGACATAACATTTTAAAGAGATTTACATAAATCTCCAGAACAATCTCCAGGCATAAAAATCTGTATCTTGAATAGTAACTTATTCAATATACCTACCAGGCAATTATTAGTTAGCTTGTAAACGTTAATGACTGGGGTCAAAATATTTCCATGTAACTTCGGTAAACCAGACAAAAACACCAACTGAAGAAATAAACTATTTTAAAGTCGTAAAATGCACTACAAATGACGGAAACGTGTCACAAAGCAAACTTCTATTTGATGCTAGCATTCATGGTATATATATTGTGATCCAAATGGGTGGTGCGTGATCTCGAAAACCATAAAAGATAGAAAAAAATAGAAAATTTCAGATAAACGACAGTTATCTACTAATTCGATGGATCTTGCGGAGTGTATGTCTCTGTTATGTTTTGAGAAAGCTCAAATATTTCATTTTACGTCCGTCTAGTCAGAATTCAGTAATAACGTTTATGTTTTCTGGAACCATCGTCAACTTGTTTTTTCTTATAGTCGACATGCTTTAAAAATAACACATATAACAAAAACAAATTAAATTTAGTCATAAAAAACATAAATATATGATTTTTCAATAAACTTGACAACCTCTCGCAGAGAAATTCTGCAAATGATTATTCCCTTAACAAATGAATTCTATTTTTGCATAGCCAATTGTTCTTTGTTAATGTATACCGAGCTTAATGCCAAATGCATGAAGCCCATACGCAATTACCCTCTTATATTTAAAAATAAAACAGGTACCTAACATATCATATTACGGAATGTAAAATAATACAAAAATAAATGATATCTTGTAGAATTTCAGTAAATATGTTGCAAAGTTTTAAAAAAATCATATTTTTTATGCATACATTAAATAATTTGTTTTGCGTTATGAGGGCTACATCATTGAAAAGCTAAAAAACAGATTTTTCAGGGCAGCTAAAATACGACATAGCGGCTGAGGGAAAGATAAGTTGACAATGTTTCAAGAAATTTAAATCGTTTTAACTAGAAACTAACTAAATAGACATATTCCTCGAATTTTTTTTATAGTTTTCTTAAATACATCTTTTAATTTTTTTCAAGTATATCAAAGAACGATTAGTTCTCCTATCTCTAATGAATTTATGTTTGGTTCCAAACCAGTTATGACAAAAAAAATATTAAAACATCTTGAGGGTCAATAACTCTCGTTGAAATGACCTGCACTAAAAACTGCTAAAATTTCTTTTCCGATATTTGTACGAGGTTAAAATTTGGCAAGCAAACTTTTTTAACACCATGTATTATTTGAATTATAACTGAATAGGTTTTCCTGAATTATTTATTCAAAAGTCTATATATTATTAAGCATTAGGATATAAAGCTCGCGTGTAGTTTATTATGATAATAGGATTGCTAATGAAATAATATATGTGATAAAATTTCTATATTCCATAACACTATCTGAAAAAAAAAATATATTTAAAATATTTTCATTTCAACCTGTTATACTCTCGATGGAAGGACGGAATTAAAAAGTAATAACGAATATTTGCGATAGGTTCGACCTAGACCCGAATTTAAATAAAAATTGCATGCGCCGCTGAAATGGGTAATAAAACATGCGAATACGCTTTTAATTTTGGGATTATGCACATTGTTAATGATTAAAAAAATATTAGCGGCCACGGCTTTGCATGTTTCCATCATTAGAGATTTCAGGAGGTAATTATGCAATATACAGAGAATGCAACATGGCTGCCGGTACGGTTGTGGAATATTTAGCGAAGCTAAATGTGCTCAAAATAATCTGAATTCACTCGAAAGTCCGGCGAATTCTGCAAGAATTAAACTTTTGGTTGTTATTATATGCCAGCTTAAGCTAAAATATGAATTTTAGCCACCACAATATGAATATTTATCTCTTTCAAAATAATATTGTTAAAAATTAAACTGCTAGGCCTATCTACCGTCGACTCATGTCGTTTTAGAGAAGAACGCAATGGCTAAAATCCTTATCCCATGGCAAAAACTTTAAGGGTTTTATATTCAGGCGTCTTTAGCAACAAATCTGTTTACTAGCGATAAAATAAAGTACTATTGACAGCATAATTACATAGCAAGTGTTGAAAGTAATATTTTTCAAACGAGGAGGAATTTAGCATGAGGCATCGGCCGAGTACGGGAATTCCTCTAGTTTTAAAACGGTCTTCCATACAAGTAATGTAATGGCCCGTTTGTTAGGGACCGCTATAGTAAAAGCTAGAAGGAAAAGCTTTTTATAAAAGTTTCTTGGTTTTATTTATTTTTTCTTTATAATATTACGTTCATGTATATGCATTAATATACAGCATACTCTCTTTTCCTTTGAAACCCATCAACTTTCATAATTTAAATGAAACACCCAATATATAAATATTAATTTGGAAAGCACGTTGTTTAAAGACGAATTATATGATATATAACAGTATAAATCTGTGATGCGAGGTTTCGGATATATTGATCTTCAGTGTTAGATCTATATTTAGATTGACATATCTAATTATTTTAAAATTTATTTTTTATTTCTGCTTACGCAAAAAAAAACACTTTTTAGAACCTAAATTTTTCTGTTAAAGAATAATGCCATATTTCAAGAAACGTAAATTTTCTCGATTTTTTTAAATTTAACCCTCTGCGTATTATATCAGCTTTAAATAAATCATTAAAAACGGAGTTTAACGATATATATCAAAGTGGATTTGAGGCTTATCGTTTCGGACTTATTGCCGGCCATCTTCAGCAAATTTCGTGAGTAGTAGTTTGTGAAATATGGGCAATCATCATCAGTATTGTAACTTTGTAATTGTATCTGAATATTATTCGCGATTCTCTCTGTGTATCGATTAAATTGTGTTATCGATTGTCGCAACCTTACTATTACGAGTGAATTTTAGTACTCCGACCCTTTTGACAGAGAGCGCTTTCCGAAGATGTGCATGAAAATAGGATGTATCGAAGGAAAATGAAATTGACATGTTCTTCTAGTTTGAACTTACCTTCAAGAAGGTGCCTTATGGCAATTAAGTTTTTAACTGTGTTATAAGAAAATTTGTATTGCTAATTTGTTACAATAAAAGCCAATTCGTTAAGATACATTTTGATTTGTTAAGACATAATTTCAATTGCCTTGTTATAATTACTATAATTCAAATAAAAAGCCAGTTTGTTACTATGAACTATAAATGCAGTTTCTTGTTAATAATTACTTCAATTTACAAAATATAAACTGAAAGATAGCTCAGGGTGTATAGGTTCGGAGCATGCTTAATAAAGTTTATTTCCGAATGCAGTTGTTGAGAAAACGGGCAAAAAAAAAGATTAGAAATTTCAAATTATTCTACTTCCTTCTAACAAAAATAAGGATTTGAAATGTACTATTCTGTTGAACCTTCCTAGTGATAACTGCCCTTTAATCACCTTATGCTTCCTCCGAGCTTCCTGGAGGGTGTTACTGAAACTTGCTGCAGTGCCTAGGATCTGTCCTGTGACGTCACTGGAAGCTGTCCTGGTAGGCCGAGTGCGTGTGGACTCAGTAGTCTGAAAAAAAAAACAGTACAAGGCAGTTAAAGAGTTCACCAAGAATGTTGTTACAATCTGTTTCAAGTTCTGGTTTCAAGACTGGTCTCGCGTTCTTGAATCTCCTGATGTTGTTAGCGCATGTCAGTCTTTCTATGAGATTCTTAATAATAGCTTTGCTGCCTGTACACCTCTTAGGCAACCCAGAAGAAGGCGTTTTCCGTCCTGGTTTTCAAGAGAATTGATTGACAACATCTTCAGGAAAGAAAGATTGCGTCGTCAACTTCAGACGCGCGACTCTGCCTTCTACCAGACAAAGTATAGTTTTTTTGCGTAGGCTAATTAAATCACTAACTCAGAGGACCTATAAGGACTTCATTGGGACTGCTGAGCGAAATATAAACAACAACCCCTCCAATTTTTGGTCTTTCGTTCAAAGTAAAAAGGCTCAGTACCGCATCCCAGCCACCATGAACTACTCAAATAAGCCCGTTATGGGCCTCATAATATCGTATCTGCCTTTGCTGACTTTTTTGGAAGTGTCTATGGGCGACCCGAGCACGTGGATTTGTGCGCTCAAACGGAACACTGTGAGCTCATTGACATTCCCACAGTCACTTCCGAGGAAGTAGAGTCGGCTTGCAAAATGCAGAAAAATAAATCAACATATGGGCCGGACGGAATTCCCAGCTTTTTGGTGAGAGACTGTTCCTCAATCATGAGTGCTCCTCTTTGTCATATTTTCAACTTGATATTGGCCACTGGCGTGTTTCCGGAGGTTTGGAAGATTGCCAGGGTTTGCCCTATTCTCAAAAAAGGCGATCCATCTCTAGTAGAAAATTATCGTTGCATTTCCATATTATGCAACTTTTCCAAGGCGCTAGAGATTGTCTTACAGAAATACCTATTCTTCAAAATACGTAACAGATTGTCAGTTCATCAACACGGCTTTTTTTCCAGAAGATCATGTATGACTAATCTCTGCTCTTTCTCCTCTAACGTCTGCGACGCCCTTAACCGCAGAAGTCAAGTGGATGTCATTTACACAGACTTTTGCAAAGCATTTGATCAAATTGATCATCACATTTTACTACGGAAGGCATCTGACCAGTTCGGTTTCTCCAACAATCTCATCTTAGTATTGGAATCTTATCTCTTCAATCGTCGTAAATTTGTCGAAATCGAGGGTTTTACATCGGAACCTTTTGTACCGACGTCAGGTGTCCCCCAGGGGTCCAACATGGGGCCACTGCTGTTCAACATATTCATCAACCATCTGGTCTCTCTGATAGAGTGCAGCTCTCTCGCCTATGCTGACGATCTGAAAATTTTCCACCGCCTCGATGCATTCGAGGACCACGTGTCTCTTCAAGCCAGTATTGATACGGTCAGTAGGTGGTGTGTGGCTAACAGACTTCGCTTAAACATCTCCAAGTGCAACGTTGTTTCCTACTCTCGATCTAAAAATGCAAGTCTTTTTAATTACACCATAAATGATTGCACCTTGACTAGGCGTACTACGGTGAGGGATCTAGATGTCTTCGATGAGAAATTCTGTTTCACCAGTCATATCGATCAGATGGTGGCTAACGCTTCTAGAGCTTTGGGTTTTATACTGAGAACTTGTAAACACTTTTCAAACGTATCCACCCTTAAGCTCTTGTATTACTCCTTCGTGAGATCAAAGTTGGACTACGGTTCTCTTGTTTGGTTCCCTATATATAACTGCCACGCTTACTCAGTCGAGTCAGTTCAGAGGCGCTTCCTAAAATACTTAATGTTTAGGGAAGATGGCTCTTATCCTCAGCGAGGTCTGAACGATGATCTTATCCTGTCGAGGTTTGCAGAGTTGCCTTTGGCGTTTCGTCGCGACTCTCAGTCACTATCATTTCTCCATAAGCTTCTTTCCTCTAAAATCGACTGTCCACTTCTGTTGGAACGCATCTCATTCCACGTACCCCGCAGTGGTGCCAGACATCAACCTACTTTTTCGCTTGAATTTGCGAGGTCAAATATCATATCCCAAAGTCCCATTTACAATATGTGCCACAATTTTAATCGCATTTCCGCTTTTTGCGACATAAACTTCGACAGCTTACCAATTGTTTTGAGGTACCTGCGAGAGGCGTCTGGTTACTCCCTTTAGTTTATTAGTGTTATGTATACCAATGTGTATTATATATATTTCCTTTTTTTATATTTACGTATATACATCTATTAACGTTGTGATTTGCTGTTATTATTATCGTAACTTGTTGCGTGCTTGTATTGATTAGTTAGCATTTGTATGACTTTAGTTCCTCTTGTCATATATATACTTATTTGAATTTCCTGTAATTGGGCCTATGGGCCTGTTGGAAATATATGGCTATTTATTTCTTTATTTATTTATTTATTTAAGTTGGCGGAGCGTGTCGCTTGTCTAAGCTTAGGCTTTTAATACAGAACTTGGCAAGAGATAACTGCAAATAATTCTTCTCAATTAACAATGCTAAAAGATGCCAAAATACGCTGAAGAAAAATTTAATTAAATATGCCTTCACCAATTTGCACAGAATTGTTTAGACTATAGACAATAATTATGGTTTTAAATTAAACAGTGAACTGATTAAAAATAATAAATAAAATAAATAGCTGTTTAAGCTGAGAAAGATTGTCATCAATAATATTTCAATAAAATAACAATTACAGTAATCAGGTAAGAACAAAAGTGAAATCGATAAATTTAAACAGATAATCAGAATGCAATTATTGTCTGAAAGCTACTTTTCAACTCAAAAATCAGTTTACTTCAAAATAAAGGTAATGACAAATTTAAACAGAAATAGAGGAATAAAACAAACAAATAATTATTATGATCTTGTACCGACCACGGTCGAGAAGTGCTTGAGAAGGTGCTCTTTAAATAACGAAGTGATGACAAAATGCTTATATAGGCCGAATAACAACTAACTAAGCTTAACTCTAATTCCCTATATACCTCATAACACCCGATATCGATGCCAGAGAAAATTAAACTGAATCTCCCACACTATAGACAGTTTTGATTATTAATTTCTAAAAATGCTACCTCTAACTAGAACCTAAATAATGTGAACCCTATAGGTCACTTTGATCGATTCTTTAGTTGGGTTGCTAAACTAAATCCGAAATTCAATAACCCTGATCTTGTAGGATCAAGTCTCTTTTTTTTTTCTCTTAACCAAGAGCCTTAAGGTCCAAAAAAAACCACTATCACACATATGCCCTACAGACAAGAACATACCCACGGCAAAAGACAACGTGGTATGTGTGAAATGATAGTAGACAGATATCAGATATTCACGAGCTTATTTAACTTACATACGGCAAAAGGCAACGTGGTATGTAAAACGATAGTAGGCAGATATCAGAGATTCGCAAGCTTAGCAGCTTTATTCTGTCTACAGACTTTCCGATATAGAAAACTTGAAATACAAATCAGATATCGCAAAAAATAAAGAAAATGTTAAGCCCTACCTTCTCACAACCTCTCATACTGGTCGTCGGTACAAGATAGATTTTTAAAATCCTGTCCTACCTTCACCAGAATCACATTTCAAAAAAATTGCACCGCGCGCAGTCGTCACAAATATTTCACCTTTTTCCACCGTACGAAGCGACCGATCTTTAAGCATAAAATCTGCAAATTTCAAATTATTTATCAATTTTAAATAATATATTCTACTGCTGTATTTACGTAGATTCAACCCATAATATTAATTTTCCTTTTGTATTAACTAGATAATTATCGACTGGTATATTTAAAAGACAAAAATTAGTTTTAAATGAACTTGATGGGCAACATAAGAATTCAGTATTTATTAATATTTTCGTACTATTTAATGCAGAATTTCCCACACTGTTGTTACCAGGTCGGTTCAGACAGTAATTCAAAATAGGTTGAAGACGAAAGTTATTATTTCAAACCAAAAATAAATACAAGCGAACTCGAAACAACCTGATGTTACGGAATTGTTAAAATTACCGTAACAACTGCCGGTTGATGATTGCCAGATAGCATTTTTTGTTAAAGTTACAAAGCGTAGTAACGCGTATCTTTTGTTAGAGTACCGGCTATGCTGTTGTGAAACATCGTGGGAAAAGTGGTGTGATAACCTTTTATTTGAAAAGGATCTTCCTGAGGGATCGATGCCCATTTGTTCCGGGGCATTCTTTCCTTGAACAGAGCCAGACATATGTACACCTACATGAGCAATTATTATGAAATAAGGCTGGTGAAGTATGTACGTATTTGCCAGACAAATACCTATTAAACTACTTTTTGAAGACTGCTTGTATAATAACATATTATATGAGAATGATATCTTGTTACGGTGAGAAAATAAATGATGAGCAAAACCTTATGTAAGTAATATTTATTTACAAATTATCGAACATAGCTTATAAGGAGAGGCTTCAAAATTTATTAACGCAAACAATTAATTAACAGAATTCATATAGGTATTAGAATGATTTTAAATGACGTTTTATATGACCTCCATCATACGTAATATTGTGAATAAAGTTTATAAATGAAATATTGCATTCCGCACAAATTCGGTTTCATTTATGTATTCCTTTAGGTATTCGGTTCTGTAATTCCTGGCTTGTTGATGGTTTATTTTTAAATAAATTAAATATTAAATATATCCTTAAGTATGCCCTAAAATAAACAATCCAGTCGGGTTAAGTCTGGTCTTCTAGGCGGCCAAGCATAATCACCATTTTGCCAAATCCATTGGCTATAATCTTCACTTAAACTGTTCCTTAGTTCTTCACCATTTTGGTAAGGAATACCATCCTACTGCTGGGTACCAATAGCAGGTCAAAGTTTCCCCGGTGTCTTGGTGATATTTGATTTTCATTCATCGCAGCAACTGAAGAAATCGCTGCGAATTTAAATTATCTTAAAAAATCTGAACCTCTAATTTTCGATTTCCAAATTGCAAACCACACTTGACAGAAGTTCTTCCTGACTTATTTAATTCAATAATTTTCTTTTTGTTTTCACTATTCCAGTAATGAGTATTGTGCCTGTCAAAAATTTTAATCGACGTGGTAAATACGGATTCATCGGTTCATATAATATGATCAAATACATTCTCTTGGAAATACCTATCCATAAATATATTACAAAAATCGAGTATCCCATTATAATCCCGTTTTTTTCGCGTCTGAATAGTACTTTTGGAGTTTCCACCCGTTGATTTCGAAACAAGATTGGAGCATTGTTCTTTCTAAAGAAGCCTGACGACGTTTCAGAACTATCTTCATAATGTAAGAGAAAATCCAGTTGTTTTACACTATTTAATATCTGACGATATCTTGTCTTTCTATTTTGGAAGCTAGAATAATATACACATTAAATAATTTTAAAATAATAATAAGTAACAATTTCTAAATAACAGTAATAATAACGAAATATCAAAGAATATATTCTCTTACTTGACAGTAATAAATAACAATTATTGTTTTCAAGACCTACGGTTGCGATTTCCATGTTCGTTGAAAGACTGAGCTAGTGTTCTCAAAGATCCATTAGTCTCACATCCAAAAGAAAGTTGTTTTCTAGAGATAAATGCAAGTTTAGTAATAAGATAAATCTGTAACAGACAGAGGTAAAGAAATAATGAAAAATAGCAAATATAAGAATTAGCCAATATAAAAAAATATCAATATCAAAAGTCATATAAATTATATTTGCAAATCTATCATGTTGTGTATCAATGGATTTGTCTGTGCTATCCAGATGTCACAATTTAAGAAACGATTCACGAAATTTATTGAAGAAGACTAACAATAAGTTTGTAATGGTGATCCACAGACCCACCTTGATATATATCATTGTACTCTATTTTGAATAATTTATTTAAATCTGATTCAAGAGCAGTCAATGCTAAAAAGGCCATCTACCGCAATTTCCGACAGCCGAAAATTGTAATATATTCATTATGACTAGAAACCAATGTAAGCGGACCATTGAGGAGGGATGCAACGAGCAGATCAGAACAAGCTTCTCAAAACTGTCTTAAAGGATCAAGATTCTTTTCGTCCATTGTCAAAGTTGTCAATCAGGGTTTCTCAAAGACGTCAAGACCCCCCCGATGACCAAACCCGCTTTTGCGGGACTCCTTTGTCTGGAGGACTGCCTCACTCTGTAATGGACTTTGGAGTAACGTTTTTCTCGAAAGCTACAACCTACAGCGCTTCTAGTCCAATGTACACCGTCTTTTCCGCGCATGCACCACTCGTTAAGTGATATAGATTTTTTTGTGTGTGTGTGGCGAACATAAAAAAGCGGCTGCATTTAAAATTATCAACAGAAAAACTTAAGTGCTAAAAGTTAGTCAAGCACGTATTAGTCCTTTTTGGCATAAGCAGAATTTACAAATATTCCTGAATGACTTAGATTTGCCAATTGAAAAATATGGCTAAAACTGAAGATATCCGAAACCGTTTACCATAGCTAAAACTGAAGATATCCGTAACGTTGCGTCATAGATCGATACTGTTATATATCATTGTACTCTTTAAAGGCATTTTTCAAATTCATATCAATATATACATATAGGTTGTTTTATTTAAATTAAGAAAGTTGATGGGTGCCCACA
>MU184501.1:102196-124675 GCA_016904865.1 Pissodes strobi
ATGCCATATTTTTATTAAGGGGTACTATCGAGTACAAAAATCGATTTTGCATGTGGTTACTACCTGCGAAGGAGAACCGATACATTCAAAATCTTATTACGAACCATTCTTCCGAGTTTTAAAGCTTCTCCCAGTACACTGCAGAGGGAGTAATAGTTAACATCTTACCGGTCATCTATAACGACGTGAATTGACACAGTTTGCCTTTTTCGTTCAGGGTCGGGAAAGATACCCACTAGCCTGTCTGAAGAGACTTGTGAAAGTCGAAACCGGTCACAGGTGGTGCTTTCCCAGACCTGAATGAAAATATGAAAATCAAGCCATTACGTCAATATTCTGGTCTTTCGAAAAAGAACTTTCGTTCCTAAATTATATAAATATCTTGTGACGTCACGCCTTTACAATGTTCCAGCGGCACTTTCTTATATATTTTCACCGATTTATACTTCTCACAAAAATCTGATGTTGGTATAACAACTTAACATGTCAAGGTCTTTTGAATAAGATTATTTTTGAAAAATTGAAAATGAGCCTATTACACAAGTAAAGAAAGGAATATGATTAAAATCAAGAAGAAATTAAGAGAAGCAAAAAACTAGGGAAAATTGTGGGAGATAATAATGTTTAGTTGTATTTTAGAACTCAAGTGCAAATAGAAAATTATATATAAAAGTCACTTAGGAGATTAAAATAAAATTGAGGAAACTACTAATAAGGTGCTAATAGTATATTCAGAAGACAAGAACATATACAAAAACAAAAATACTTTAAAGGTTAAGGAAATTAATAAGCTTTATATAAAAAATAGAAAATATATAGAGTACATAGAAGGATTTAGGAAGACAGCTGAAGCTAGAATATCTAGGACAAATATGTGTTAAACTATAGGAGACTACAAATCTTTGCTTACGTAAAATGCTTGATATGTGAAAGCGGACTGTATATAGCAGAAAAACTACTCTTAGACTAACGCCCCCTCGTTTATTTAATCATGGATTATTAAATAAGTTCAAATAGGGTGGGAAACACGTTAGTCCTTCTGCAAGAGTCGTAATATCAAAATAAAACCTCTCGCATTAAAATCTTATTTTTTACACTACCACTGGCATTTTAAGATGGAACAAGTCCACAAATAACTTTCAACATGAGCCGTTATAAAATAAGGTAAGATAAATTGATTAATAACTACTTATATAGAGTTTGATCTCATGGTTATTTTCATACCTTTTATAGCCTAAAAGCTCTAATCAACTCCTTTCTTTCTGTTAAAACTAAAAATTCAAATTAAATAATTGAAGAGAAATTTTAATCATTGGAAGATCGCCGAAAAACGTGGCAAAACCAACATAAACAAGAAAAGCAAGGACAAGAATACATCAAAATTAGAATTCACTACACCCATATTAGATATATGTTTATAAAATTTTAAAAAAGTCAAATTACTTAAGTGAAAATCTCAAGCCAAATTTACATTGTTGACAAACATATTCTCTAAACAAAACTGGAGTTCAAGCTCCATGAATCCACTTAACAATAAATATTTACTTCTATTTAAGGCAAACACATGTGTGACCTCCTTTTCCCTTTCCTGAAGAACATTAAAGTAAAAGGATATTGGTGAAAAGATGTGGTCAAAACGAGAGGAGAGAAATAATATTATACCGTGTAATATGACCAATATATTGTAATGATATCATTCTTATCTATGCCTTTATTTTAAATTTTAATTAATATTCAAGCCAATTTCAGGACCATGACCTGCCGCCATCCTTGACACAGTGGTGTGATGAACGTAATTAAGTCAAATAATAATAATGGTGAATAAAATTTTTAATAGTAGATTGCTTGGTGAAATATAGCTTTCATTTTCTGTCCGTTGCTATGGGAAAATAATATAAATAAATAAAATAAAAGGATTTTTACGTTTTGTGCAGATTTAGATGGCACAGGATTCAACAATTATTGCAACATGCATTTTTGAATCGAGTACAAATTCAATCAATGCAAATCAATATTACACAACCTAATTTATTTGTTTATATTTATCTAACGAGAAAATGCGAGGCAAGATGCACATGCGCTAGTATTATCATTTCATTGAAAGTGATCCCAACAAATATGCATGAGAATCTTTTGATTTTGATGCAGAAAATTAACAACAACAAACTATTAATACTAAGAGAGACAACAATGAGAGTTGATTTTATGATCATTCTACTCGATCAAAATAACAACTTTCGCTTATATGTTTTATAGTTTACATTCCCTTCTTGACTATAATGGAACAGACTCGCCTATGTTCACATTAACGTCACTTAAATTTTAACGAGGTCGTGGTTTAAAAATCCGGAAGCAAAGCCAAATGACAAAAAAGAACTAATGGCAAGTAAAACCCGTGGCTTAAAAGATTAATCGAACAAAGGTAAATGATTGAGTATTCAAAAAATAAAGCGAGCAAAAGCACCTTTTATCTGGGCTTTCGGGCTAAAACTTGACCACAGCCGCTTACAAATTTCGGATAGGCTCAATGAATGGCAGAAAAATGGCAACGAAATTGTTTACTTCATTATTATTCTCGCGGTTTCCAAAGCTTCCCTTTCGTATTTTTGATATCGAACCTTTGAAAATCACAAGACAATGGACTTTTATATATCCGTAAGATCTAAAAAGGATTTATTGCCAATTTTATATTTTGTATTTCATAAAATATATGTTACTCTTACCTTTGATTCCTTATTCGTTCCTTTTATTGAATTAATAATATCCTTTGGACCAGTATTGGAAGCACAGAGTATAAGAAATATTTTATATACCCTTTAGCATATTACACGGATTTATTACAAAATTTTACAGTTTGTCATAGACTGATATTATTTTAGTAGAAAACTTAAACTTGAATAAGAGTTGATAAGAGTGTGAAGTAGGTATGTGAATAAAAGCTCTAAAATAGTTTCAATCAAAACTGTCCAGTTTGATAAAAGGAAACAGTCCAATTATTATCGAATTTAAACGAAGGAAGGACGTGAGAAAGCCGAAGGGAAAAATTACTTCATGTGATTATGGACTGCTCAGAGCGGCGGTACTACTCTATTTTAGTGAAGATCTCAGTACAAGTACGTTCAGTCTTAATAAGAATGTTTGGGTAAAATACTAGAGACGGAGCAAGTCAGCTGCCGTCTTTCCGCCAAGGCATGTGCTTAAAAATGGCACTACTTACTTTGAAAATAATCAATTTTTTGATGTAACCTGATGATAATGATTTTTGATAGTAACAAATGAGTAATATTTAAAAACTTATTCTTAAAAAATCTTAAAGCAGATTTAAGCAGAAAGTAACTCAGGATTATCAACTAACTAGAATATTTTCGGTGTATAATTTTCATCCATAAAAATGACCCGCAATAATTCATAACTCAAAAAGAAGCGTTATGTTTTTAGTAAAACATTTTATTTAAATTGTCATCCCCTGTAGAAATTCGTCTCCCGCGAGGTTCAAATTCATATGCTGGGATTAAACAGAACATAAAAATATTGGTATCTACCTAAATACATAAAACCGAACCGAAAGGAAGAATTAGTTGCTCTTGTTTGATAATATTATGAATTTAGTATCCGTTATTGGCCTCTTCTAACATCTAGTAAATTTTACATCTAAAATTATATAACATAGAGCGAACAAGAGAGCCTAAAGTAATAACTCCTCATGAAACCGGTATAATTTAGGTTTCGTATATCCTAATGTGGTAACTATTTACGTCGTCCTCCTGCAAAGCATTTTGCATAATTAAAAGTGTAGAAAGGGCTTAAATATTTAAAAATACCGCTATACCGGCTGAAATAATTCATTCTAGAGTTTATACGTCTCCTACAATTTAATCATTAGCTACGGCTTAGAAAGAGTAAATAAATGCCTCGGTTTAAATTTCAGTTCGGTAGATCGCCTGAATTAATCATTAAAGTTAATGCACTAATGTTGAAACATCTTAAATGCGTCATTTAAGTCAGCCTAACAGAAATGTTTATTTATCGGCGAAAGGAAGTAATAGCTAATTATGTAAAAACTAAACATGTCAATGCGCATATTTTGGGACTACATATTTTACTTAATATCTTGATATCCAAGCCTCTGATACTCGCTTCAATCGGATACAAATCATTTGTATTCTTGTACGTATCCGACACTAGAAAATATTTTTAATGTAATTTTTAAAATATTATTACAGATTTCATGGCTATCGACTCGGCTACCGGATGTTTTCAATATCGTGTTTATTTTGTATGTATAAAATGACAATGACAAATAAATGTCAAAATGCAAAAAAATAATACGTTCAGTTTTGTCGGAAATATGAGTTTTTCAAGGTGTGAGGTGACTTTTTGTATTCATTAGACTGGCACCCTTAAGTAAGCATCATTTAATAAAAACAATAACTAATATTCCCTTCGCAGACATAACTGTAAAGGGTGGCCCGTTTATTATGGGATGACACCTTATCCCAGAATCTACGGGGTGCACCCAAAAAGTTTAATAAAAAAGTTGTTTGGATTTACTTAAATTTTTAAAATATTATATTTTTATATATACAGGGTGTTCGTATTTTCGTGGACAAGTACCAACGTCCTTATTTTAAATAGAAAACCCTGTATATTAAAGCATTTTTAAAATCCTCAGAAAATTGTAGATATATTTTATATATAATATCCTATACCTAGTCTATCCGTTTTTGACATATTTTGAATACTCTGCCAAAAATGACATTTGCAGGTTGATAAAAAATCCTTTAAAAATAAAAAAGTTATTAAGCATTAAAGATGGTTCCAATTTAATTTTTCCCACAGTGTATATTGTGAATTCGAATTTTTTACTAAAAATTGTGGAGTCAAGTCAAGAAAGGTCATGTTAGGAAAGCTTTCATGTAAGCAATGCCTACTTGAAAGTGCCCAAATGTATAAAAAAGTCACCTTTATCCAGAAAGCCATATTTCTGAAAGTGTCAAAAATTTACGGAAATTGATTTTTACATTTTGGCTAAGAATCATTTAAATGTAACAAACGAAAAAGAAAACAAGTGCATTTTTGGGACAAATTAAATTTTATAAAATTTATCATATTGATTTACTACCATATACATACAAAATATGCGCAGTATTAAAATCATCCGGTCGATGGGCTGTCGAATGACAGTAACTTCGCGGATGAAATTAACCGGCACTTTTAAACCTCCGGTTAAATTCAAAGGTACTGAAATTCGATAGCTTATGAAAACGTAAGATGGCAATGTGCAAACCGGTTTCTTTGATCTCGTCCAAGATTTTAGAGCCTGTCAAAGTGTCAAAATGCCCGACTTTCAACTGTCAATATTTCGTGACAGCTAAAGATAATTTTTTGTAGGTACAAAAAAGTGTTTTTTTCCATATTATAAAAATAAGTTTTACACAAAATAATGTGCTTTGGATTCATATATTGAGGAAGCACCGCTTTCGAGAAAAATCAAATAAATTATAAATTGTACTACAGACATCAACATGTATACAGGGATGGCCAAAGGTCTGGAATATAATTCATATCATTTGAGCTAGCAATGTTTTCAGAAAACGCTGAAACACGGTAACTGATTTTGAGTTTTTCACATTTTTCGGTTAAATTTTTTTTTTCCCAAACTCCCTAAAGTGAGAGTTACCCCAACTTTTTTTTTAATGGAAACATATGTCTTGATGAGTCTCGTTGAAAAGCTTAAGTAAGCAAGGTTTATGTTTGCAATAACCAGGATTTTAGGACCGTATAAAATAACTACTGTGTGAGAGACTATTGGGAAAAATTAATAACAGATAAAGAATTTGAACCATTATTATTGTATTATTGTTGCTAGAGCAAAAAATAAGGTCATTTGAACCATTATCATTGTTGCCAGATCAAAAAAATAAGGTATTTGAGTGTCTTTTTTCATCTACCAGGTTTTTCAGGCTAATTGTTTACTTTAGTTGTAAATCGGAAGTCTTAATATTAGTATCGTGTCAAACCCCACAATTTTTAAATCACAATGATGTTGTTGGAAGAGCAGCGTATCGAAATTTGGATACTACTTGGATGTGGAGACAAAATAAGAAGTCAATGTGAAAAAACCAAATCTCACAAAGGGACAGTTAGTAAAATATTTCACAAATTTGAGGAACACGGTACAGTTTTTTTTTTATGGTAGAGGCACACACACTAAAGGGAGATCCTGTGGCGCTCGATGAGTGGTATGTGTGCGAAGATGTTGACACAGTACGTGATTTGCTCAAATTTGGTCGGACAGTTGTTTTGGATGACGTTAAAAAAATTGGACATAGCATTAGAAATTGCTGAAAATCCTCATACTTCAACGGTTTCATTGGCTCGTACTACAATTCGAAGGTTTTTAGAAAAAGAGAAATATCATCCGTATAAGGTATGCCTTGTTCGAGAGCTATTGGAAGACGATTATGATAGGCATTTGGAATTTTCTGACGAAATGATGAGACGGTGTGACGACAACAATAACATTCCACTGGATATAATTTTTTCGAATGAGGCTACGATCTATTTAAATGGAATGGTTAATAGGCGCAATTATCGCTTTTGGTCTCAGGAAAATCCACACTGGAAATCAGAAGCGCATACGCAGCGTCCCCAAAAAGTTAATATATGGGCAGGTATTATCAACAATTGAATTTTGAGTTCAATTATTTTTTTTTAATAAAATCACCTTACGACCGAACGCTACCTGGGCTTCTTAACATTCGAATTGATACCTTTGTTTAACCAAAAAATGTGAAAATATCAAAATCAATTACGGTGTTTCCGCGTTTTTTTCAAAACATTGCTTGCTCAAAAAATATTAATTTTGTTCCAGACCTTTGGCAATCCCTGTATATAATAGAACAGGGTGCGCTAAAATCCTCACGACAAAAGTGAAAACTACAAATTCCAGAATTTACTTCGGATTATTAGTGTTTCCAATAATGAAATATTACATTTGACGCATCGTGTCAAGACTCGGAATTACGAAAATTTTAAATGCAACTAGTCACCCTTTTTAAAAGACATCATTATACTTAAAGTGCTTTCTTGTACCATTTTTCACGTATAATCCCGTCAAATATTCAATCTCCTTTCAAAAAAAAATATTTTCCAAGAAAAAAATTAAAACCTAACCCACATATCCATGTTTCTTACATTTTCTCTCAAAAGTTACTTTTTCGACATTTTCAAAACATAGAAGTAAGTAGTGAGTTTTTTTTCCTTTTAATTTCCTATAGAATTATAGTCTGGGTATTTTCGTTCCTCGCAACTTTTTCGACTCTAGAACCCAAAATGATCCATTTTTCAAAAATTAACACGTCAAAAAAATACTAGCCAATTTCAATAAGGTTCAGAAGACTAACAAAATACCCGTCGCGACGAACCAAGTGTTGCCTAAAATCTTGCCAAATTAAAATATTCCACTCACAGCCATTTTTTAGAAAAAAATTGTTAACCAAAAAAAAAACATCCAAATGACCTCAGCCCGAAGCGACGCCTCGCATTCTGTTATATAACGCACATTCGGTTTTTTTTTGTGTTATTCACTACCTAGGACAAAGTACTTTGAATACGCCTGACTGATTCTCTCTCTCGCTTACCGACTTTACCCGTTATATAGCCAAGCTTGACACGTTAAAAGGAAAGCCCTGATGCGACAGAAGATGCAAAAAAGCTGTAGAAACGAAACAGCCAGACTGCAAATACTGGCAACAAAATCAGACCGCTGAATGGCGCAATTATTTTGCTAAAGCGAGAAACGAATGCAGACGTGTGGCAGGCGAATGAGGAGTCACGAAGATTACAGCTAAGGAAAAAGCAAACATGCTCGCCGAAATATTTTCATCGCGCACTACCTTAAACGTCCCCCAAGGCAAGGCTGTCCCCACTATAACCAACGTCAACACTCCCAAAGCAAGGTTCTCCCCACCATATCGAACATCAACACTACCATGGCAGAAGTTAAGTTTCATCACCGTGATATTCGTAAAATCGTCAAAGAGCTAGATAAGCAAAGGTACCAGGACCGGACGGAATTCCTGTCATCGTGTTAAAGAATATTGCGCCAACGAACTAACACCCATTATTTCCAGGCTTTTTTCATTATCCTACCGAATAGGGAATTATCCATCTTCTTGGAAAGTCGCTCGAGTGCAACCTGTTCGAAAAAAGGCAAGCAAACCATGCCCTCAAACTATCGCCCAATTCTCCTGCTTCCATAAATCTCCAAAGTCATGGAACGTGTAGTCAATCAGCAACTACTCAAGTAAATCCAGACCAAGAGACGGATTTGGGCATGATGGACTGCTCAACAAACTACCATCTTTCGGACTGCTAGCGTCTCTCTGCAGCTTGCTTAAGAGGTTCCTTAAAAACCGATCTCTGCACGTTGCAGTTGATGGGCACATCTCAGACACATTCACCATTAATGCAGGCGGTGTCTCAAGGCGCAATACTTTCACCAACTTTGTTCCTCATTTATTTTAATGACCAGCTGACCAAAATCAATAATCCTGTTTACAGTTTTGCTGACGATAGTACTCCTGTTTCCCAATTAAAATCAGAAACCCCTTTACCATAAACAGGAGCAGATTAGAACAATTAATGAAAATCTTGAGAAATAAGCGAGAAATGTGGCGGCGAATGAGGACGTCATTGTCGACGATCCCGAAAATGTTTCAAAAATCGTGTGTGCAAGTTGCAAACGGGCAGTGAAAACCGAATTAAAATGTGTGAACTGTGACCGACAATACCATCCAGCCTGTTTGGTGTGAATGAAAGGATCGAAAATCATCGGATACTCGCAGTTCAGTGTCCAACGTGTTCAAATGCGGACAATGAAAACATGGCCGCTGATGCTCTAATAAAAGAAAACCTGCTTTTAAGTCAACTGGTTCTAGCAACAAAGGAAAATGAAGAGCTCCTACGCGAAAAATTACAAACTACGGAAGATCAAATGGAATACCTCCTAGAGAAATTAAAACGATTAAAAGAAGAAAAAGCTGAAAAGGTAAACAAAGAACACCCTCCTTTCCGCACCCCACAAATCACTCCATTATGGTCACATCCTTCACAATTGGCTAGAATTGAAGTCGAAAGACAATCCATATCACGCAGACGCCACCAAATAACATGAAGTTAGCGGCCACTACTACTACTGGCCAAATCCACGAGGCAAAAACCGTGGCCCCGAAATCGAAAACATATTGACAGGTGGCAGGAACAACTAGATCTGTAGCGACACCGATCACAAGACGTTTAACATTTGCCAGTAAAGAGGAGACAAAACTATTTCCAATTCCAGAGGGATCAAAGAAGAAAACAGTTTAAAAAACGCTTAGGAAATGCAGAGCTTTCTCAGGAAAATCAAACAAATGGCTTTTCCGGCGGTGTGCGTCGGGTTTGGATCTATTTAAATCGGATTAAACGACACACAACCGAGGATATGATCGTTGAATACATAAGAGGCAAGCGAGATTTTGAAAACGAAAAAATCACAGTAAAGGAGAACCCAAGCGATCCAAATAATAAGCACTTTAGCTTTGTTGTGATCGCTCTACTCCAGCGAAAAGATGAACTCTATGAACCCAGTTTCTGGCCTAACCTAGTGGGTATAAAACGATTCATTTTCTCTAAACACAAAGACTTCCTACAAAACGTCGGAGATTTTTTTTAATTTCCAATGAACGGTCCGCAGATCAAGACGTACATAATCCAGTACCTCTAAAAAGCTCTCATCTGGTCCTTACAATCTTTTACATAAATATTTGGTCCATCAGAAACAAAGTATGCGAGGTTGAAGCCATCCTTCAAGAAAAAAATTACAATGCATTGTGTTTTACAGTGCAACAAATAAACATGGGGGAACAGTTATTCTGGTAAAGGAAAACTGGGTCTCAAAACCTCTTGACGTGCTAACTGGCCTATCAGTCGAAAGACAGTGTGAAGTATGTGCCTTAGAGGTACAAAAATGTAATATTATTATTATTACTGTCTATCGTCCCCAAAATGGGAATTTTAATGTATTCTTGGATGTAATGAATAATGTCTTGTCCTGTACTTTTAATTTTAAAAAACATGATATCATAAATGGTGACTTCAACATACATTTTGCTCAAGAATATGACCTAAAGATAACTTCTTAGATTTAATGAATAGTTTTGATTTCAAACAACAAATCATCAAAAATACTAGGAAGAATCACTGTCTTGATAATTTTGACGTTCTTAACAATTTTAATTTTAATGTTTTTAACCCCGTATTGTCAGATCATTTAGCCATAGAGACGAGTGTAGAACTGACTTATCTGGTGACAAAAATAGTTATACCTGATCAAAAAGTATGTCGCCCATTCACACAGACTGGTATTTTCAAAATGTACAATCTTCTAGATGTTGAAAAGTGGAATTTTTTAGACAGTTGAGATAATATTGACAGTAAATGTAAGTTTTTTATAGATAAATTAATCGAATATCGCAATGTTGCGTTCCCAGAAGTCAAAAGAGCAATACAACCTCAATGCCCACACAGGGGAAATTGGTTTGGGGCTGAACTGCAAGCCATGAAGCAGGAGCTCCGTATTCTGGATGATATGTGCAGGGAGTCGGACTTTCAGGTACTGAAGGGGGAGCGGGGTGTCTTCAGGCAAAGGTATAGGCTGGCGGTAGGTGAGGTAGGAAAACAAGCTAACTCAGACTTCATCAGGAATTCAGATAATATTCCCAAGGCGGCTTGGGAAGTAATAAACAGCTATAGAAAATAATCTGTGACCAAGGTATGCTCTGATATGGATCCGGATGACCTCAACAATTACTTCGCTGACGTCGCTGATCACCATTGTCGGCCTTGCCATCTGCTGACCTGCCCTTCGATGACTACCTTCAGCGATACAGCGCTGAGGGGGGACAGCTCGGCTTCTCTTTTCAGGAAGTATCTTTTAAAGACGTCAGAGATACTATAGATAGTATTAAAAGCAAACGCAGTAAGAACATATATGACTTTAATGCAGTTCTCTTAAAGTCTCTGAAAAACACGGTCATTAGTCCGCTGACTAAATTGATAAATCAGAAGCTCGGTCTATCCAGATTCTTTTAAATTAAGTAAAACAACCCTCATCTTCAAAGCTGGAGACCAACAATCTTTCAGCAAACTATAGGTCAATATCTTTAATCCCAGTTTTCTCAAAGGTGTTTAAGGTCATACTAAAGAATCAGCTCTATGACTATTTTGAGTCCAGTCAGTTGCTTGTTGAGGAACAGTTTGGTTTCAGAAGGGAAAAATCGACAATTGGCGCAATTAGCCGTATGTGCGACTACATAGTCAGAGGCTTTGAAGAGGGAGATTTTGTTGGATCAACCTTCTGCGACCTCTCCAAGGCCTTTGACTGTGTGTCGCATGACATTCTGATCCAAAAATTGAAATTGTACGGGCTATCTCAATATAGGGTTCGGCTGATCCAGAGCTGTCTTACTGATAGAACACAGGTGACCTATTTTCAGGGACGGCATTCCGAGGAGAGAATAATGAGACATGGCATCCCGCAGGGTTCCATATTAGGACCCCTGCTTTTTGTAATCTATGTGAATGACGTAACAACCTCCATTCCACAGGGTCATATGACTGTCTATGCCGATGATACCAGTTTTCTTCTTGGGTCAAAGAACCTTGATGCCTTGCTGGATAAAATGAATGAGGGTGGCGAGTGCCTGGGTGATTGGTTTAGGGTGAACCGCCTGAACCTAAACTTGACAAAAACCGGGCAAATTATTTTTTCATTGAGAAGAGATCCTCGAGTTACTAACACGGACAATAAGGTTAAGTTTCTTGGAGTCACTATGGATCCTAAACTAACTTTCGAACATGTTACCAATGTTTGCAATAAAACTACTTCAAGAATCTTTGCCCCTAAAAATTTGTCAAAACTGGTGTTCAGCCTGCAGCGCAGGGCAGTCCGGGTTCTTGCAGGAGTCCAGTATAGAGACGATGTAAGACCCTATTTTAAGGTGCTAAATATTTTAACTCTACCGTCCCACTATATCTACGAGTGCTTGCTGTATATACACAAAAATTTAAGCAACTACGAAACCATATTATATCAATATCACACAAGGCAAAATAGTGATATTCGAGTGGAGTTTCTCAGACTGGGAACTTCTTGGAATGCAACATTGCATTATGCTCCAACCTTCCTCAATAGGCTGCCCTCGGCTGTAGAACTGCCTTTTAGGAAATTCAAAGCCACCATAAAGTCATTTTTAATTAACATGTCCTTTTACAGCATAGAGGAGTTTTTGGATTGTAACGCACTCCAACAGCTTGTATACCACTGTGTACAGCTCATATATGTCTATGTATGCCGGTCTGTGTATTCTGTGGCAGATGTGTCCTGTCGTGTGTTTCGATTGTATGTATAAATGTATAGATATAGGTAAAACTTATTTTATTTTAGTATAACTTTCTTTCTGACAATGTTATAAAGAGCACTTTAAGACTAATAAAATTCTATTCTATTCTATTCTAAAAGTTCATACTTAAGTGGACAGAAATTTGTTCCAGTTAAATGCATCAAAAACCCAAGCAGCTACGTTTACCAAGAAAGCCAATACGGCCGGCCCTGACATCATAATGGAAGGATCGACAATTCCTTTATCTTCGTCAATCAGACTACTGGGTGTCTCGGTCAACAGCAATATCTCCTGGCATGATCACGTTGCTAACATCACAAAAGCAGCCTTGTAGAAGCTTGGTGGGCTATTTCGCAACAAAAAACTGTATACACCGCAGCGGCAGTTCTTGCTCTACAAAGCGCAAGTAAGACCGTGCTTAGAATATTGCTCACATATCTGGGGTGCCGCACCTAAGCACACCTTAAAGCTGCTGGATTCCATTTAGAGGAGAGCTGTGCATCGCGTCGGCAATCCGGAGTTGATCCGGGATGTGGATAGGCAGGAACACCACTGACATGTGATCGAGATATCATTGTTTTACAAATACTTTCACGTCCGATGTTTCCAGAATTTGGTTCGCCTCGTTCCGCCCCCAGCAACGAATGTCAGACAGTCACAACAGATGGCAAATGCGCACCCATTCCTCGTAAAACTGAAAACACCTGGAATATCGGTTTACAAGAACTTCTTTGTCTGGCGCACTGCATCACTGTGGAACTCATTCCCAGGACATCCGTTTCCCCTAATTACAACCTAGAGCTATTCAAGAACCGTGTCAATCAACATCTTCGCACACATACCGGTCGTCGATTGCGATAGGATCTCCCTATAGCGTGCCATAAAAAAATACACGCGATGCCGCAGATTCATTAAGTACCCAGGAAAAGGTGTGCTGAATGTGCCTAAAATGTTCACTTCAAAAATATTTAAATAAGTTTTCTTCATTATATTACTTGGCATGTAGTGTAACTTTCAAAACGATTTTTCTGAAAATTGGTGCTTCCTAGCGATATTAATCACGAGATGATACGCCTCTGACAAAAGTTTGACATTTAGGACATAGAATCACACGCAACATGCAAACATTACTGGAATACAAACATTTTTAAGCTTTAACTGTAATTGTTTCGGAATAGTGATGAAAAACCATCATCAGGTGGAACCATTTAAGAGGCTGTAACTCTATTAGGAATCATTTTTCGACTTATATTCATATGTGAAGCTTGAACTTACTTTGGACGTAGAGCACTTTGTTAAAACGTTTTACACTAATTTTATAATACTCTGTATAAAACTCCTATCCTTCATCATTGCGTATAAAACTACTATCCTTTGTCATTGCTTTACCATATCTTTATTAAAATTCGCAAGAGTAATGAAATAAAATAATCGGTGAGTATGATCAATCAATCACAACATTTATTTAACAAATTTACATTAAACGTGGCCTGAGTACAAACATAGATCGCACTTTGTGTGGTTAGCGCCGCCTTACACGCTTGCAAACCGTGTTTTGCAGGGGCGCACTCACCACTCGTGCCTAGTGCTAATAGCCTATCATATGTCTATGCCCTATGTGCCGCCCAATTTTGCTGCAATATGCTTCTGTGGGATTCCTTCCCTTCAAGCCTAGTGACCGTGCTCGTTGCCAGTGGCTCCAGTTTTTGTACGCTTATTTTCCTGGTTTTAGATATGTACAGGTGGGAAACAGAGGAAAATACAACAGAAAAAACCTCTTTCACGTTTCTTTGGTTTGAGCTGGGGGCAAATTTTGCCCTATCGTGAGGGTTGTGTAGTTGGGGGATTGCGTATTAGGCGTCGCCCAGCCAATCAGAGACATAGATTAGGCGAGTTTCGCCAAGATCGCTTTCCAGCGGAGTTGCAGGGCGGCTGGTCAGTGTGTCTGTGAGGTGTCTTGTTTTTAATAAGGGTCATGGGGGTGTTTTATTCGTCGTCTCGTATTTATTGTCTACCCATACTTTTGCTAATGCAGTAAGTATGGGTGCGTATTTGTGCTGTGTGCCCGTACTTTTGTCGATTTTCGATCCCTCACTTTGTCTAGTCTTCGTTTACGTTCCCACACTTTATGTTGTGTAGGAAGTATGGGGTCATGTTTGTGTGTCTTGTATTTAGTGCTCTGTCTCGGGCGGTCTTGGGTCCTGGTAAAATAGGGATGTTAGCCTATGTATGGGTCCATGCTTTGGTCTTCTCTGTGGGTCATAACGCTCACTTGCTATGTCGGCCGTCAATGTCGAACCGCGTATACCAGAACCGTAGAATTTGCAGGACACTTTGTCTATATACTCTTCGACGGTGTCGAGGTTTGCCCAAGAGTGCAAATCCGCGATTCTGGTATATCGGCTCGCAGAGAAAGCCGCTCTTAGGTAGCGATTTTGCATTATTTGCAGTGTCTTTTTATGCGTATTCGCCACAGAGCACCATACAGGGGCCCCATACAATAGTGTCGGCCTGACAATGGCTCTATATATGTGAACCTTATTACCAGGACTCAAAAATGATCTTGGCCTAATGAGCATGTTTAGGCTCTTGTGTACTATTGCATTTTTCCTTCGTATGTCAGTTATTTGTCCTGTAAAGTTAAGTCGCTTGTCTAGTATTATTCCTAGGTATTTAACCTTGTCTTTCACGTCAACGTTAGTACCATGTATTGTAAGTGGCGTAATGTCAATGTTTGTTCTCTTTTTTGTTAGTATCGCAAGTTCTGTCTTAGGTACGTTTAAGTTGATTTTCCATCTCTCGTAGTATGGGAGAAGGATGTCTAGGTGGTCTAGTAGTTTTAGTTTAGCCGCCTGTGCGATGCGGGATTGTGAGTACACTGCTGTGTCATCAGCGTAGAGCATTAGGGAAGTGTTTTGACAGGAGGGGATATCTGCTATATAGTAATTAAATAGCTGGGGGGACAAGACAGTGCCCTGCGGGACGCCAGCTTTTAACGGTCTTACAGATGAACTTGCCCTGTTAATGCGTACTGAGAGGGTGCGCCCGGCAAGGTATGACTGGGTCAGCGCTGTCAGATGCAGTGGAAAGCCAAGTTCCACATGCAACTTGAACAGTAAGCCGTCATGCCACACCCTGTCAAACGCCCTCTCAATGTCCAGGAGAAGAAGTGCAGTGCTCTGGCCTCGGTTAAAGCCCTGCACGGTATCGTATGCGATTTTCGCCGCAGACATGAGCGTGCTATGTCCAGCTCTAAAGCCGAACTGCTCATTGGGCAGTACACCGAGCCCTTCGGCTGCACCACTTATTCTGGACAAGAGTAGCTTTTCCGCCACCTTTGCCATGGTGGGGAGCAGGGAAATCGGTCTATAAGAACCGGTTAGCTTCGGATCTTTGCCTGGCTTGTGGATCATAATGATCTCGGCATGTTTCCAAGTGGATGGGAAATGCTGTAGGCGAATGATGGCGTTTACAATGTGCATGAAATGTATTAAGGATTTGTTCGGAAGGTTCCGAAGTACCAGGTATGGCAAGGTATCGTTACCAGGAGCTTTATTTTGCGGCAGTTGTTTGAGAGTGGCTCTGATTTCCCCCGGTGTGACAAGCAATTTTGCCATCACCGCAGGTGGAATCGGATATTTCCGCGATTTGATTTGTGAAGCAGTATAGGCAATATGTACGTGCTCAGGGGTTGTGTCAGGCGTCTCTCCGTGGAGCCCCTCCAAGAAGTCAGCGAAGGCCTCTGCTTTGCCTTGGTCACCTATGACATCTGTATTGTTGTGCCGGATAGCCGGGATGGCTGCAGAGGGTCCTCTAACCTTCCTGGCCAAGCTCCACAGAGAGCCGTCTTGCACGTTCAGGGAGTTCACATATTGCATCCACTTATCGGTTCTATATGTACTTATTTGGGTTTTAATGTTATTAGTAAGCTCATTTACTCGTACCTGGTCGATTCTGGCGTGATACCTTTGCCATCTACGCCTAATGGCGTTCCGTTCCCTGATTAGAGTAAGGATGTTTTCCGGGAGGGAGTCTGTCGCAAGAGTAATGAAATAAAATAATCGGTGAGTATGAGAGTCAATACAGATGTACTTTCAAGTAATAACTCCTGATGAAGTTGCAAAGCTTAGACAATGACTTACGTTGTTTTCCTTTTAAAGCACTTTGCATAATTAAAAGTGTAAAACGGGCATACATATATATTGTAGAATGTTTAACCTGCAGGTATACATAACATACCGAAATACAAATATAATGTAGAGTATATACGTACTATCTTACATTAATTTAATCGTTAGCTATAAGTTTTAAGATATGATATATTTTTTCATACCAGCTGAATAATACAATTTATTTAAACCATCTATAATCGTAGACATTATAAAACTAACTCATTATATTATAATATTTTAAAGCAAGAATTAAGAAAGGTGTAGCTTCAAGCAAAATTAAGGTTTCATATATTTTGTTGCGGTAACTGCTTACGTCGCGTCGTCGCCCTGTTAAAACTGTTTGCATAATTAAATCTAGAACGGGCTTAATTATCAAAAAGTGCCTAACCTGCAAGCCCTATACTGACCTAGCCACTATGGAATTTATACGTGTCAGCTTGCAGAATTTAATGATCCATGGTAAAAAAGGCAGATTCGCATATTTTTGTTAAGAAACTTACCTGAATCAGTCATTTAGTTTAATGAATTGATGATATATTGAACTCTTATTACCTGGGTAATCCATTCCTGAAAACAGAAAAAATAAATAAATGAACAAGATTATTAAAAATTATGTTTTGAATTATTTAGCTACTTGGACACATATTAAAAAAGTTGAACAGTTGGAAAGTTTCATAAAAAACATTTTTGAGTAAAATTTTTTATTCCACACATTTTAACTTCCATTATCTAGTAAAATGAAAAATCCTAAATACACACTAGCTATTACTATGCGATTTTCAATCCTTTTACCTATTCCGTTAAACACTGCTGTGATCCCAAAATAGGAAAAAACACAATGAAACATGAGAATGTTCAAATGTTTTAAATATTGCCCTCAATTAAAAAGCAAGTAAAATTTAAAAATCCCATTCTCGGCAATCAGCGTAGGGTAAAAAAGCATTTATTATGTACAAAATGGCTTTGTATTTTCATGTATTACAAATTTAGGGAATGACAATTTTAGGTTTTTGCTATAATCGAAAGTAAATTAATCCGCTATATACAGCTGGGCTTACAGTCGCGTTAAGTGACTTTGTCTGTAATTTCATATAAGGGCGTATAATCAGAAGGGAAAAATAAATGCCTGGAGTAACAGTCACAAATGGATCTTGACTGGTAAAGAGGAACATCAAGCTGTCTTAATAATGGCAAGCCAAATAATTCTACATGGAAACATATACAGGGTGTTTCCTAAGTACGTGCAGAAAATACAGGGGCGTATTAGTGACGTGAAAACTAGAAGAAAAGTTCCTATAAACATGTGTGTTAGTTCATCGTTCTCGAGATATAAA
Organism: Pissodes strobi; assembly: GCA_016904865.1. Taxonomy (NCBI): domain Eukaryota; kingdom Metazoa; phylum Arthropoda; class Insecta; order Coleoptera; family Curculionidae; genus Pissodes; species Pissodes strobi. The sequence goes on from MU184501.1 coordinate 120,149, forward strand.
ACAAACTGTTTTTTGGGCGTGCATATTTTTGAAGAAAACGTCACTTCACCGAAAGGAAGACTCGAAGAAACCGAGACGACACACAGTGGAACTAGCTTATAGGAGAGCTTGGACATCGATTTTTTTGCACAGATTTTTTTTACTACTGTACCGATTTGAATCATTTATGCCTGGTTTGAAAGGTAACACAAATGACTTTTAAGTGCTTTCAATAAAATGTGTCGCCATTTTAATTTCGCGAAAAAAGGTGTTATGTTGGTGGCCAGTTATAGGCTTATGGGACTTATATTTTGATACATTTTGAAGAAACGAACAGTTCATATGAAGGTGTTTTCAAAAATCCATAGTTTATGAGACTATGATATGGTCATATACAGTGTCTCTGCTTAAGTTCGCACTACATGGAAAACTTTTTTATTATTAATTTTACGACAGAAAGTTATTCTTTATAAAAAGTTCTACATGGTCCAAAACCTAAAATGCAACCATCAGATGACAAATTTTATCAGTACATATCAGTATGTACGAGGTTTGTCAAAAAGCATGATTTTCGCTCAACAGTAAAGTACCTTAATTGATTAATATGGTAAATTATGTGAATTATGCTAATAATAAATTCAAATAGAGGGTGACCTATTTGAAAAAAATAAAATAAATTTTGTTCTCCCTTGTATATGGGAAATTTTTTGAAATATAATTTTACGTAGAAAAAAAGTATTTTTCTACCACCCTGCGTGAAATATACTTTCACGCATCACTACTAATGCGTGAAGTACAATTTCACGCACCGGTACGTGAAGTACAACGTATTCCTTATGGGATTTATTTCACGCATACTTCCATAAGAGCCCATGTACGCGCGGGTCCAAATTGAACAGGTGGTTATGCTTTTCCTATTTTGATTGAAGTTTTGCTAGCTATGACAACTGTCATTAAAAAGAATAATTATTGTGTAATTACGTTGATCGTGCAAATATTGTTAGAAATTTCAAAACTATGGACTTAGATTCGGATCTGGAATTATGTGGTACTCCACCAGAAATAACAGCCGCAGCCATTATTGCAAGCGAATCCTTATTGCCGAGCAAATCCCTTAAAATTTACGAAAGAACTTATCATTATTATTATTATTATTATTATTATTATTATTATTATTATTATTATTTTATTATTTACGGTCGTAGACAAAGTGTAGTGTGCAACACGTGCGTGAGGACTTTTATACACTCATTTGATATTCAAACATCACATTCGTGTATAAAAGTTGACTTCACGCACTTGTTACGCAATATTACTATTCAAATACCTATATAGCCCTACTTTTACTTTTTTTGTCACAATTAAATTAAAAAAGTTAAAGGGGGCGGCATTATAGTGGATCACCCTGTAGATGCGACAGACCTCTAAGCTACTTTTATTTAAGAAAAAAATTTATGAGTTGCTATTATGTCCGGCGTTAAACTGTAAAATTAAAAAAAAATGTTATAAAATGAAATAATAATTTGCTGCCATGTCCAGCCTTTAGCATTGGATCGTTCCAGTGTGCGACAGTTCGATAGGAAAATTCTCTAAATGCTTTTCTGTTTAAAGAATTTCTGCTTTGATATGCCTCAGTCGCGGGTAAAGGTTTTTCGATCTGAATTGGGAGACGAGGGTATTTTTGTCATCTGCAAAACTGTAAATAGGATTATTGGTTTTGATCAGCAGGTCATTATGGTAGCTGAGGAGCAGTGTTGATGAAATTATTGCGCCCTGAAGCACGCCCGCGTTAATGGTGAATGTGTCTGAGATGTGTCCAATCGGTTCTTGAGGAAAGTGGCAAGCCAGCTGCAGATAGAGGCTAGCAGTCCGAAGGCCTGCAGTTTGTTGAGCAATCCGGCATGTCAAAGTCTGTTGAATGCCTTCGAAATATCTAACGCAATAGCTCGAGATTCTCCATAGTTCTCAATTGCCCTACTCTATATAACATAATATAGGCCAATATATTTCCTTTCGATCTTACTTTACGAAATTCGTGTTGGTTATCGCTAATTAATCTGTTGATCTCAAGGTAGTTGAGTAGTTAGTTGCTGGTTCACTACACCTTCCATGACTTTGGAGATTATTTGAAGTATTTGGGCCAGATAGTTTAAGGGCGTGGTTTTCTTGCCTTTTTTTAAAACAGGTTGCACTCGAGCGACTTTCCAAGAAGATGGGTTAATACCTTTTCGGCAAGACAGAGAAAAAATTCTGGAAGAAATGAGTGTTAATTAATTATACACGATAATAGGTTTCTCGTCTGGTCCTGATGCGTTTTGCGTATCTCGTTCTTTGAGGATTTTACGAATTTCACGGTGATGAAACTTAACATCTGTCATGGTCATCAAATTTTTGCATATTTAAGAGAGGGGTTACTAGATCAACATACCAAAAAGTCGCATCGATCCCATTGAAACCGTAAAATTTTAAATTTTTTTTGATTCTCAGTTTGAAAAATCTTCTTCAAACGTATGTGCCTTCCAAGCTATTTTCAAAAAAGCTCTCAGATTCGTAAATCTCGATGTCTTTACTATAAGAATTAAAAAAAAAAATTCTGTAAGGTGGATTAGAAAAATGAGAAGGTATTCGGTATTTTTACTAGTCTATCTTGTTTTGATTTTGATCCATGTCTATCAAATTCTAACAAATATGAGTCTTAATATTTTGATATGTCATAGTATACGTTAACGATGTAGATATAGGCATTTAGTCGGCTGAGGTCTCACTGCGAAACGATTGGAAGCTGGAATATGGGCCAAAATCAGAAAATGTTTATTTTTTGGGGAATAGGAGTAGTTTTTGTCAATTTAAAGGTCGATTTCGAGGAATAATTCAATTTTAAATCTTTAATACATGTGGTAAGTAAATATATAGATTTTTTTTCCTGAAACCTCATTTAAGACGATTTGAAAGTGGGAAAATGGTCAATATTTTACGATTTGGATATTTTTCAAGTAATAAGCAGCGGTTTTTGCGTATTTAACGGGATATTGTGAGGATAAATTTTATTCTCAGTCTATCGAAGCGTTTAGTCCTTGTATTAAGTAAATATGTAGATTGTCATTTAAAACGATTTGAAGCTGGGAAAATTGGAGGATGGGAATATCTAAACAATTTTCAAGCGATTTAAAGAAATAACAACAGAATAATCAGCGATAATCAATACGGCTTTCGCAAAGAAAGATCGACAGAAAATATATTGGCCTATGTCACTCATATATGGAGTAGGGCAATTGAGAACAACGTGGAGTCTCGAGCGATAGCGTTGGATACTTTAAAGGCATTCGACAGAGTTTAGCATGACGGCTTGCTCAACAAACTGCCGACTTTCGGCCTGCCAGCTTCTCTCCGCAGCTGGCTTGCTAATTTCCTTAGAACCGATCACTGCACATTGCAGTTTATGGACACATCTCAGACACATTCACCATTATCGCGGGCGTACCTCAGGGCGCAATACTTTAACCAACTCTGTCCCTCATCTATATTAATGACCTGCTGACCGAAATGAATAATCATGTTTACAGTTTTGCAGATGACAGTACCCTTGTCTCCCAATTTAGATCAGAAAAATCTTTTTCAGCGGCTGAGACTTATCACCGCATACAGGAGCAGATTACAGCAATTAATCAAGACTAAGTTCAAACTTGGAGCGACAGAAATTTGGTCCAGTTAAAAGCAGCAAAGACTCAAGCAGCCACGTTTACCAAAAGGGCCAATACGGCGGTCCCTGACATCATTATGCCAGTATCGACCATTCCTTCATCCTCGCCAATCGGACTACTGGGTGTCTCGGTCAATAGCAATATGTCCTAGTATGGCCACCTTGCTAACATCGCAAAATCAGCTTCCCAGAAGCTTGGTGCGCTATTTCGCAACAAGAAACTGTATACACCGTAGCAGTTGCTCTTGCTCTATAAAGCGCAAGTATACTTTCACGGTAGGTGATCCCAAGACTTGGCCCGCCTTATCCCGCCCCTGGCAGAGCCTGTCAGGTGTCACGACAGACGGTAAGAGCGCACCAGTTTGTCGTATAACTGGAAACACCTTGAACAACGCTTTACAAGAATAATAATACTAGGAATAATTAGTACACTGCTTTTAGATGTTTCAAAATAATTTATTGAGATATTTTTCTCTAAATATGTTTCGGCTTGATGAGGCCTTTATTAAGAGTATACTAAAATCTGAATTGTTATACCCTACTAAACCGCCTGACGGTATTTTGTTTTTAATGCACTGTCAATTATGCAGGTGTTTAAAGAGTAGGTCAGTTGGTCGTTCGTATTAAAACGTCTGTTTTTTGTGAGATTTGGGTTTTTGGTTACTCCAAAGGGTTCAGCCTTTTGCTCTCTGTTTCCGTGTGTAAAAGTTTGACATTATTCCTATCTATAAAATGGTTATTTTCTATGCAATGGATCTTTACAGAAACCAATAGAGACTTAGATGGATTTTTAACATTTTTAAATTCCCTAAACAATAGAATTCAATTTACCATGGAAAAAGGATCTA